>RJWT010000324.1:24788-73228 GCA_004365215.1 Cuniculus paca | reverse complement strand
TATATATATATATATATATACATATATATATGTATATATATGCTAACTAACCCTTACTCAATTCTAAGTTCTCTGGAGGAATTTCTGTATAGACATGACACCCTACTATTCCCTAATTTTCAAGATGAATATGAATCCTAAGCTATGCCTGCTTCATTTCTCCCTCACATAAGAGTCAAGCGAGAACTGACCGAAAGAAAACAGTAGTTTGATAACATCAGCCATGGTACAGCCTCATAAATTGGTTTTCTTTTTATTGTCCATGGGTATATAGTGGGGTGTTCCTACAAACATCTGCCTGGAGACAAGTGACAATTGGTTTTGACTGCCAAGGGTACTTAAACTGCAGAGAAAACTAGTGATTGTAAAAAAAAAAAAAAATTAGCCAATTTCTTAGTTCCTGTTCAGGGAAATGAACAGCTTGCCTTCCAAGGCTCCCTGAGTTGGAGCACATCCTTGATTAACCCACTCACGACCTGCCAAGATACCAGCTGTTGAGAAGAACTTGCTGTTCCGCACTGGGATTTTGGTTGTAAGCTAAGCTCAGGACATTTGCAGAGGCTGTCACAATCTTGAAATAGAATATAAAGAGGAAAATTTTCTTATTAGTGTATATCCCTGTGCAAGTGAGTGGGATGCTTGTCTTTTATGTTGATTTCTGTATCCCCAGCACTTCAGAGTGCCTGAAACAGCAGTTGCTTAGTAAATATTTTAACTGAACTAATGAATATATGAACTATAAAGAAAGTAACTTAGAACATAGCTTCACAAACTGAAAGAATGTCAAAGCAGTAATCAAAAAGCTCAGTTTCAGTCTCAGCTCTGATACAATTGCGTGTGCTCTCTGGGTTGGCTTCATCATTAGTATATGCCACCAGAAGGTTCTTCTAAGTGTTCTTTTAGTGCTTGGAGTATAAAGTCAAGTCAGCTAGAATTTACACGCCTTTGTCCAAGACTGCTCTAAACCTGAACATGTCCCAAAGTTTGATGCAAATGATGCCACTGAAGTTCTGGAACATATTTAACAGAGACCTGGTACCCTATAATTTTTGGCTGGAAGACATAATGGACTGAGTCCTAATTAGCATGTGTAGATAGTGCCTGAGTTTTTCTCTGACTAATAGATGTGGTCCTCCTTGCAGCACACAGCAAGAAATTTCTTGTTCAAATACATTGTTTCTTGTGGTTTGTGTCTTGTCTCGTACAGGCTGACTCTTCATAATACTCCACTGCAGTCAAACTCCTCTCTCATGCTCTCTACAATACTATGTATCGTCTCACTGCTGAGCCTTTTCTTAGGGTATTTATCTGACTTTTTTCTTTCCTTGCTTTTTTTCTTTGCTCACTCTCCCTTTTCCATCAGGAAAGTGATATGGATATCCCAAAAGTTATAAAAGTTATGCAGAATTACCAGCTAGGAAACACCAACATCCCTAAACTACTAACTCTCAGGTCTCCAACCAGGATGTTTCTATTATCGGAATATAGTTCCAACTTACATTCATTCCACACTGTGTCGCTCTGCCACCCAAAGAATTGTCTACAAATCTGTGATGTCAGCCATTTCCTTTTTCTCTGCTTCCCCCTTGCAAGTGGTGATTCTTGGTTCTCTCTTTTGCTGTGCGATATACCTTACTTTCTAAGAATTTTCTCTACCCTCTATTCTGAAGTGAGGAATCTCTAAAAGCAAAGATCGTGTAAAACTATGCTAAGTTGCAAATAATATTAAAGTGACTGCAAGTAGCTTACCCTGCCATATCAAGAAGTAGGCAGCTGTTGACATTATTACTTCTGCTCAGTGACGTATAATGTCAAGGACTCTCATTCCATCTATTTTCTGCCTTACCGGTTTTAGGAGATGGTTTTCAACCTTTTACTTATGGCTTAGTGGTGCCATAAGGACAATAATAGGCCTGGATATCAAAACTAATAACTCCTGGCTGTGATCACTGATAAGCTATTGCTTGGTATACTAAGCACCTCACCATCCTCAGCAAAGCCAGTAATCTAGTAGAAAAGATTGGGGAGTGTGGGTGGACAATCCTATGTACAGTGACCTTTTCATTTTGATCTTTCTCTTCTAAGTATCTTTCCTTCAATAGATATGAAATATTCCATCTCAGATTGAATTTCTTCTATAAATCCTTTGAGTCATCTAACAAGCTGTTTTGTCTGTATTTTGCTATCTTCACCATGAAAACTACTCTGCTGTCTGTTGCTGGAACAAAATACCTAACACACACAACTTAAAGGAATAAAAGGTAATTTTAAGTTAGAGTTTCAGAGGTTTCAGTCTGCAGTATGCTGACTGCAAGGCACTAACATTGCAGAAGCACATGACAGAAGACAGCCTCTCACATCATGGCATGCAGGAAACAGAGTAAGGAAGAGCAAAGCAAAGTTAAACCTTTTAAAGTCATGGCCTCTGGGGCTCACCTCCTCCTGGCCTCACCTCCTGGGCCACATCTTCTAACACCCTGTTCAACTATGAGCTCATCAGTGGGTTAATGAGGTTAGTGTCCTCATGATGAATCATCTCTTTTACATTGAGGATCAAACTCTTAATGTCTTTTGGGACATTTCTCATTTAAGCTATAAAAGTACTTATCTATCCCTCCCCTCTTCTTAATTTGTGATGTATATAAGGACAGGAAAGCTATTTTACCACTTAGCATGAAGTACTAGAAAATGATAATTCTAGTACTTCTCTCCAATTAAATATGATTTGGGATGAATTACTTAACTTTACATTGCCTGTCTGTCATAACATGAAATGACCAATGACTGTATTACTAGCTATGAAGTACTTACAATGATATTGGACATGTAGACTGAAGTCAGAGAACTCCATCATTTAACTATGAATGATCTGGATCTCAATTTCCTGATTATCTGGATCTCAATTTCCTGATTATTCTAATGTTCCTTCTCTTACATACATTTTTCCTTTAAAAATTATCCTACAGAACCTTGCACATAATAGTCTCAATAGTATTTCCTAAATGAATTGGCATAACTAAATAATAGGTCTAATCATCAAGAGAAATATGTTGTGTAGAAGTAGCTTCAAGATTGAGTTGTAAACTATAAATTGTTTCCTCTCGTTTCTGCTTTATAGATGAACACGAATCCATAATCACTTGAAAAAGAAAAGTATTTTATTGAGAATAATCTGTGCTATGATTCTTGAGTTCCCTCTTCTGTTACAGATTGTTCCTTACCATGGACAGACAAAAAATTGACCAGTTTTCAGCTCCAAATCAAGAAGGAGATTGATTTCTGAGACTCAATTTTCCCCCATTATTTCAGCAGCTTGCGACTCCTGAAACCACTGAAAACAGACTTTCTCAGTCAATAATACCATGAGTGCAGCTGGCTCATATGTGAAGGACAAGATCTTCATTTACATTTATGATGAGACTATTCAGGTCTATGCACTTATGCTCACAAAGTGTGAGTTAATTGAACAGTTGCTACACCGATCAATACAGTCATTCCAAGTAGATTTCACAGGAAAATGAATATCCTTCAAAAGTTAGATTCTTAAGCTCTTATTACTGAACAATTTTTTAAATGTAACTTACTTATATGTGGTGGTGCCCAAGTAGCATCATACATGTCCCAGTGGACTAACCAAGTTCCTTCTGAGGGCAGCAGTTTCACACACAAATATGATTGCATGTGCTGAGTTACCATCATTATTGAGAAATAAGCCACCTGATATCTGATTGCACACGTGTGCATGTACACATGTGTGCATGTATGTGTGTCTTATATGATGTGTGCCACTCCATTCTTGGTTGGTGGACACACAGAACCCACATTATTTCCTCACAAGGACACATTTCTGGCATAACATTAATGCTTCGGTTGAAGTCATCTCCATACAGTGTAAGTGAACTTTTACACCTGCCACATTTTCTTATGGATCTCATACAAACAAAATGATTTGATTTTCAGTAGGTAGGTGTAATTTAAGACTTCCAGGATTATACCAAAACAGGATGTTTGTCTCTCCTGTTTTCCAATCTTCTTTCCTCACATTTTAGCTTGATGAACACACTCATTTCATTACCATGTTAATAGACCATTTCTCTCTTCTATTGAATTGTTTGATATTGCTTACCTGTGGGCAGTTCTCTGTAAGAAGGGTGCGATTTCTCAGTTCTGCAATCATGAAACGGCACGCATCGTTCCCCCAGTGTGCGCTGACTGAGCCTTCCATCCAAGAGTATAGACCGCCCCTGCACTAATCACACCACCGAATGGAGTTTACTCTCATTTGCTTAATCACTCAGCTGTAATTGAATCCTGATGGGAAGCTGGGTTTACATCCAGAATGATTCTCTTCTCCTGCAGAGAAAGTGGTAAAGTATCCATTTCTTCTCATCAGCAGCCCCAGGACAGTTAGCAGATGGTTTCTTGCCTCCTTTATGCATAACACCTTCTAGACTTGAAGCAATATGGCGTGGATATTGGAGTAGCCATTGCCCAGAGACAGCTTTCCTGTTGTTCTCTCTCTCTGAATTATTGTTTGCTTTACAGCACAGCTTAATGATCCATCCTCTCCCTTCCTTCTCACTATGTTACCACTCTAAAATCTCCCAAAAATTCTTGCTAGAATTTTGATGCACAAATTCTACGACTACTAAAGCTCTCTTCAGCTGATACGAAAGGACCCAAGAGAGCATTTCTCAAAATCTATCACTGTGGCTACCTTCAGCAGTGTCACCGGGAAACTTGCAACACTATCACTTTGGGTATTAGACTCTAGAATATGATACTGGGAGGGAAACATATATTCAAATCAAAACACATTAATATCCACCCCATCAAAGAAAGAAAATCAACAACAACAACAAAAATATATATAGTAAATATATAGTGTGTACTCTCATGTAAGCATGGGAGATACTTTTAGGGAATATAAATATCCAATTTCACCGCATAGTTTCCTAGACAACTTTAGCGTACATCAATATGTCTTGCAAGCATAAATTATTAATTTTAATATTCTAATGATAATATTCTTTTCTCTTGTTTCTCTTGCTTTTGCTATTTGGAACTGTTGTGCTGGAAAGGTTCTTTCTTTCTTTCTTTCTTTCTTTCTTTCTTTCTTTCTTTTTCTTTTCTTTTCTTTTCTTTTTTTTTTTTTTTTGCGGCACCAGGGGTTGAACTCACAACCCTGTGCTTGCCAGGCTCATTCTTTCTTTCTAATGAATTTATTTCTTTGTTTCCCCTGGCAATTATGTCAGTATGGATTCATGAATATATATTCTTTGAATAACAAGTCAGTGTCATCACTATTTTATATCTATAGTGATTTAACTTTGCTCATTGAAAGCTCTTTCAGATTGGCTCCTGTGTCCTATTGACATGCACCTGGCATTTTCTTTCTTTCTTTTTTTTGTATACTTCTTACTTCTTGACAATGAATAATAATCCAGAGTAAATCTCGTGTGAACCTTACCCTAGTCTTAGAATCAATTAGTTCTCCAGATACATGGTTTATTGTATTGAAACATGGTATTTCAAAAGGAACAACTGGGCACTAAGTGTGCTTGTTCTTATAGGTGTTCAATGTACACAAGCCCCCTCCGGATAGTACTAAGTTGTATACGTTGACAAATACACACATATATACACATAAATGTATGCTTAATATACATATGTAAGTATCTCTCCCTCTGTCAAAAATGTCAGTTTACACTAACTTTCACAAGACTAATCTAAGCACTATCGGTTTCCCTATATCTAACTTGTTCCCTTACTTATACATAAACTCTTTTTCTGACAATGAGAGAAGCAGTTTCCACTATTTAGTTTATTTACACAATTTAGGTATGGAAGGCAGTTTCAGAAGTACTACTTTTTATCCCTGTGATAAATAAACTTACTGTCAGAGTACCATTTTATGAGTAATTCTTTTTGCCTTCATCCTTTCACTTCCAGTGTGTAACCTTTTAGCTTATTCTTATGGTTAATACATTGTGTCAACTTGAGAAGTTTAGAAGTTTAACTGAGAGACTCAGCAGGGAGCCAGGGTTCTTACTTTGTAAATATCCTCATCCTGTGCAAAGGAAGGTAAGATATTTTGTGAGTGTTACACCCACCCTGAGGGTTTTGGTGGAGGGGGTGGGCTGTGTACAGTTTGAGAGCAGAGAAGAGGCTTGCATTTTGCTTTTTTGCTCTGGCTGCTTGCTTCCTTGAAGTATTGCCCCAGTGCCATGCCAACCTGCCTTGGAGCCGGCTGATTATAGACTGAAATCTCCAGAAACTGTGAGCTAAATAGACCTTTCCTTGCTTCACTTTGGGTGTCAGGTGTTTTGTCCCAGCAACTAGAAAAGTAACTAAAACACTTATCTTCTCTCACTTAGCAGAATGCATCTAATATGGGTTCACATTCTCACATGAACCAGTACTTCCTGTTTGTTGTTCATTAGTTTTCTATCTTATGTATATTCTATGGTTTGTTCATCTATTAAACAGTGAAATTATGATTTATTTTCTGTGATTATTATCTTTTTTTATTTTAAAGAAAGAAAAAAGATAAATTTAGCAATGAGATCCAGTTTCAAAGCAGGTTAGTGTGAAAGTTACAATAGTTGATACATTGTGTATTGTTATTGTAGTTGTTGTTTAGAATACAAGATATAGGCATGATATCTTGTCCAAACAATATTAGCACAAAACTTTCTTTTCAAGGAGCTAAGAGAAGTTAGGTGTATAACTATCTTAACTATTTTGTGTACACATATATTTTCTTCTTTTCCCTTTCTTCCTTTCCTCTTTCCCCATCACATTTTGTCTTTTCTTTTGAACAGTTTCTTCCCAATTCACAATATCTACTGTACATTTTCATCCTGTTTACTTATTCAGTTTTTCACAGTAGTGAGACAATATGATGTTTACACATATTGGTCTGATTAATTTCGCTTATGAGTATGATCTCAAGTTGCATCCATTAACCTGTAAATGTCTCAAATTTATCCTTCTTATGCTCAAGTAATATTTCACTGTATAAAATACCACTTTTTTTATCCATTTCTCACTGATGGGCACCTGAGTTGTTTCCAAGATTTAGGTATTACAAACTGTGCTGCTAATGTTTTTAATTTTTCTGGGAAGATACCCAGAAGGGGAATAACTGGTTCAAATGGGACATTTAATCCTGTTTTTTTGAGGACTCTCCTCACTGATTTCCACAGTGGTTGCACCAGTCTACACTCCCACCAACAGTGGAGAAGGTTCCTTTTTCCCCACAGCCCCTCCAGCATTTGTTATCAGTTGATTTTTTGATGATAGCAATTCTTTCTGGGATAAGATGGAATCTCAATGCTTTTTTAACTTGCATCTCTCAAATGACCAGTGATGTTGAATATTTTTTCATGTATTTATTTGTCATTTGTATTTCTTCATCTGAGAAGTGCATATTCATCTCACATGTGTGTTTATGGGTTGACTTTTCATTCTGTTAGTGATTTCTTTTGGGCAAAAGCTTTTTAATAAGGTAAGATCTTGTTTGTTGATTCTTTGTACTATTTCCCTAGCAGTCTGGATTTTGTTTTTGTAGCCTCAACATCCACCTATGTCTCTGAGATTTTTTTTTTAGGCACCAGGGATCGAACTCATGACCTCGCACTTGCCAGGCAAGTGCTTATGCCACTGAGCTAAATCCCTAGCCCATCTGTGAGATTTCTTCCTAATTTCTCTTCCAGTATAGATTTAGTTTTTCTGTTTTAATATTTAGATCTTTGATCCATTTTCACATTAGTTTGGTAATAGACATGAGTCTAGTTTTAGTCTTTGACATGTGGAAAGCCAGTTTTTTCAGCACTATTGATTAAAGAGACTATGTTTTCTCTGGTGAACATATTTGGTCCTTTTGTCAAAGATAAGGTGGCTGAGTGTGTTTGTAGTTCTGTCTGCATCTTCTGTTCTGTTCCACTGATCCTCAGGCTTGTTTTTGCTGCTGTTGTTGTTTTGTTTTGTTGTTTTTTTCCAGCAATACCATGCTATTTTTATCACAGTAGCTTTGTAGTATAATTTCAGGTCTGGGGTTATGATGCCCCCTACGTTGCCTTTGTTGCTAATAATTGCTTTTGCTATTCTAGGTCTTTTCTGGTTCCAAATGATTTTTAGAAATGTTTTCTCTAGATCTATGAGATAAGTTAATCTTATTTTGATTGAGATTGTAATAAACCTGTATAACAATTTTGGAAGTGTGGCCATTTTCACTATGTTGATTCTTCCTATCCAAGAGAAAATGATGTCTTTCCATTTTCTGATATCTTCTTCACACTCCTTTTGTAAGGTACTGTAATTTTCATTTTACAAGTCTTTTACATCATTTGCTGGACGGATTTCTAAGTATTTCAGGTTTTTTTGGATGTTATTGTGAAGAGTGTACTTTCCCTAATTTCTCTCTCTTTCAGTTTGTGTACAGCTATTGCTGTTGAGTGTTGACTTTGTATCCTGCTTCACTACTGAATTTGTATATTAAGTCTATGTGTTTGATGTAGTTTTTTGGGTCTTCTATGTAGAGTATCATGAAATCTTCAAATAATGATAATTTAAATTTTTCCTTTCCTGTCTTTATTCCTTTTATTATTTCCCCTTATCTAATTGCTCTGGTTAATGTTTGCAAAACTATATTGAATAGAAGTGGTGATAATGCACATCCTTGTCTTGTTCCTGATTTTAGAGTGAAACCTTTCAGTTTTTGACCATTTAATATATTAGCTGTTGGTTTGTCATACATAGCTTTTATAAGATTGATGTAAAGACTATCTATTCCAATTTTATGTAGAGTTTTTTCATTAACAGGTTTTGGACTTTGTTGATGCTTTTTCTGCATCTATTGGGATGATCCTGTGATTTTTTTCCTTTGATTCTGTTCATATGGTATATCACGTTTATTGATTTGCATATGTTGAACCACCCCTGGATCCCTGAGATGAATCCTACTTGGTCATGATGTATGATTTTCTTGATGATTTACTGCATTCTGATTGCCAATATCTTATTAACAATTTTTGCATCAATGTTCATTAAGGACATTGGCCTATAGTTTTCTTTCTTATCTGAATTCTTCTCTGGTTTTAGAATCAGGGTAATACTTGCTTCCAGTAAAGATTTTGAAAGTACTGCTTCCTTTTCAATTTCTGTAAAGAATTTCAACATTATTGGCATTAGTTCACCTCTAAATTTCTTGTATAATTCACCAGTGAATCTGTCATGGCTGGGGCTTTCCTTTGTTGGTAAATTTTTTATTACATTTTCAATTTCATTGGCTGATATCAGTTTATTTAGAATTTCATATCTTCTTGATTTAGGTTGGCAATACCATTGTCTCTAGGAACCTGCCCATTTCTTCTGTGTTTTCCATCTTATTAGACTATATGTTCTCATACTAGGTATTGATTTCTTGAAATTCTTTGGGATCCATTGTGATTTCCACCTTTTCTTTCCTAATCGTTTGAATTTGTGTTTTTTCTTTCCTTTTTGATGAGGTTGGCTAATGATTTAGCAATTTTATTTATTCTTTCAAAGAAACAACTTTTTGATTCATTGATTTGTCTATTATTTTCTTAGTCTCTATTACATTAATTTGTGCCTTATCTTTATACTTTCCTCCCTCATACAAGCTGTAGGTTTGATTTGTTCTTCTTTTTCTAAAAGTTTGAGGTTTAACATTAGGTTATTTGAACTTGTTCTGTTTTCCTAATGGATGAGTTCATGGCTATAAATTTCCCTCTTAGGAATCCTTTCATTGCATTCCATAAGTTTCAGTATGTTTTATTGGCATTGTCATTTAATATACTGTTATATGATTTATTACTGTTTAATTTTGCCTTTCATTTCCTCTGTGACCCATTGGTTGTTCAGTAGAGCATTATTTAATTTCCATATGTTAATGTAGTTTTTATGATTTCCTTTGTTATTGATGCCCAGTGTCATTGTACTATGTTCAGATAGTATGCATGGGATGATTTCAATTCCTCTACATTTAAACATATTTTGTCAGCTAATATATGATCTATTTTGGAGAATGTCCCACGTGCAGTTGAGAAGAATGTATATTCTGATGTTTTGGAGTGGAACACTCTGTAGATTCCATTTGTTCACAGGCTTGGTTTAATTCTAATATTTCTTTGATTTTTTAAATTTTTGTCTAGTGAATCTATCCATTTGCAAAAGTGGTGTATTAAGGTCCCCACTATAATTGTGTAAGTGCTTGTTTGATTTTTCATGACAGTTAATGTTTGTTTCATGTAGTTTGGTTCACCAGAGTTTGGTACATAAATACTTATGATTGTTATCTCTTCTTCTTGGAGTTTTCACTTAATGAATATGTAGTGACCTTCTTTCCTTTTGATCAGTTTTGGTTTAAAGTTTGCATTGTCTGCAAATAGAAAAGCTATTCCTGCTTTTTTCTGGGTTTCTGTGGCATAGAGAATTGTTTTCCCTCCTTTGTCTTTTAGTCTAAGAATTTATTTTTGGGTTAAATGTGCTTCTTGAATGCAGCATATTGTTGGATCTTGCTTATTGATCCATTCTTCTAGTCTGTTTCTTTGGATTGGTGAGGAAAGACCATTTACACTGATGGTTATAACTGACATGTATTGGCTTTTCTTTTTCATGTTGATTCCCTGTTTGTTTCTTGTCTTTATGTTCTGTTTAATTGCTTACCCTGCCTGGTGGCTTCTTTCTATTAGTGTTCCTGGGTTTGTGCTCTTCATTATCTCTTTCTCATATGTCTTTTAGAGCATTCTGTAGAGCTGGCTTGGTAGTCAAAAATTTCTTTAGTTGTTCTTTGTCATGGAAATATGTTATTTCTCCATCAATTATGAAAGATAGTTTCATAGGATACATTGATCTGGGTTGAAGATTGTTTTCCTTTAGCATTGAAATACAAGCTGTTCCTTATTTTAGGGTTTGTGTTAAGAAGTCTTCTGTGATTCTGATAGATTTGCCTTTACAGGTGATATATATTTTTCACTAGCTGCTTTTTAATATTTTGTTTTTGTGCTGAATTTGTGCAATCTTGATTATTATATGCCTTGGTGTAGATTTATTTTGGTTATAGCTATTTGGACTTCTATAATGCTTCATTAATTTGTATGTCCAATTGTTTATCCATGTTTGGGAAATTTTCTACCATTATTTCTGGGAAGAAGTTTTTAATGGTTTTGCACTGTCTCCAACTTTCTCACTGATTCCAGTCAATCTTATGTTGTTCTTCTATGCTTCATTCTGTAGCTGTTGAATTGATTTTTCATGATCTCTTGCTATTTTTAAGACATCTTTCCTTTCATGGTCACTAGTTACATTCCTGTCTTCTAGATCTGATATTCTATTTTCATCTTCATTCAGTCTGCTGCATATACTTTCAATAGGGTTTCTAATCTCCCATATATCTGTTTGGATCTTTTTCAGGAATTCTATTTCTTGTCTATGTTTGGCATTCATGGCTGCCATTGTTTTCTTAATCGCCTCCATTTGCTTATCTGTGTCTGGTTCAATGTCTTTACTTTTTATAGTTATTTCTTTTTGCACTTTAGAGATTATTTTTTCTATGGCCTCTTCATTTTTTTTTTCACTTCTGTTGCTATCATTTCAGAAAGTTTTATTTGTTTTCTTCTGAGTTCCTCTATCTCACTGTGCTCTGGACTTGTCCTGGGTGGGCTGGGTGTTTTGGACTGCATTTTGCTTTTTCATCTTGTCATTTTCTATTTTAGTACGTTTTCTGTGTTGATAGTTTTAGATTTCTGGTGTTAGATAGCCTTACCACTAATGTCAAAGCTTCCCTGGGAGGTGTCTGTTCCTCAAGATGGCCCCTCTAGCTAGTACTACCTTACTGGGGCAATAGAGGGAGTGCAGAGTGTGGACCCACACTGCTCTCACCAGCACCACCAACAACAACCAGAGGCATGGAGAAGGCACAGAACATGGACTTACACTCCACTGACTGGCACTGCAGTCCAAGGGCAATGGAGGAGGCACAGAGCAGAGACCTACACTCCGCCTGCTGTCACCACCATCCCAGAGCAATGGAGGAAGTTAAGAGTGTAGACCTTCACTCCACTTGCTGGCACTACTGTCCCAGGTCAATGGAGGAAGACAGAGTGCAGACATACACTCCACTCACTAGCACCATGATCTTTCTGTGATTGTTTATGCATTTGTTGTAAACTTGTGTGCATTTGTATTAACAGAAATTTGTGATTCAATTAAAAACATAGGATAGGAACTATATGATATATCTTTATGTTTAGTGAGGAACTTTAAATGACAAATTGCTTTCTAAAGTAGCTGTATCATTGTGCACTCCTACTGGCAATGAATAAACATTCTTATTGCTCTGCATCTTGTCCAGAATTTGATATTGTTTACTGTTTCCTATTAAACTATTCCAAAAGATATGTAATGTGTATCTCTATGTTCTATTTAACATTTTTTTGTGAGTGATATTGAGTGTCCTTTCATATCTTTTTTGGTATTTTCATATCTTTTTTATGGTAGAATTGTGTATTAAGATAGATTTGCTTATTTATCTTTTTAATTTTGTTGGTTGATTGCTGAGTTTGTGAGCTATTTTTGCATTCTGGAGAAAATTCATGTCGGATAGATGGCTTTGTCCTAGTCTGTAGACAGTGTCTTACTCTCTTAGTACTGTCTTTCTCAGAGTAAATATAAATTTTTGTATATTTCAGTTTTTTGGAGTTTCTTGTACATGGTACTTTTCATATATCTAAACACCAATTAACATATTCAAGGCCATATAAAATTAATATTGTATACAGTATTACATATTTGTCAAGATTCATTATTTTTGCATGTGACTATCCAAGTGTTCCTTTTTCCTGTGATTATATTTGCACTCTTTCCAGTGATTCATTGATGTTCTTCCCACTGATCTGTTCATGAACCTTCATTTTTTCCCTCAATCTAAGTGTTTTTGAATTTATCAGCACTACGCCTTTGCGAATACTCTAGATTGGTATTATGTCTTAAACTTTAGTAGTATGAAGCTGCAGCTCTGTTCTTCTCTAAAATTATTTGGGTAGTTTAGTTCTTTTACCTGTACATATAAATGTCAAATTAGGTATTGAAATCTGGGCAGAACATCATGGAAGAAGGGTACAGTAGAGCAAAGCCACACATCTCATGGCAACTCGGAAGCTAAATAAAAAAAGGAAAGAGCCAGAGAAGAAAGAACCAAGTATAGTCCCCAAGAAACAGCCTCATGTCACACTCCCTTTGATTAAGTACCACTTGCTGTGTTTGCCTCGTAATAATGCTGTAAATTCATTCTCATCAATGGACGAATCCACTGATGAAGTTAGAACCCTCATGATCCAATTGCCTTCCAGAAGCCCAACACTAAATACATGAAACTATTGGGGGACATTTGAAGTCTAAACTAGAACACTATATGTATTATAATTTTTGTGTATTAATGAATTTGTTTTGTTACTTTTTTAAAGAATTTTTTTGATAATTGTAGGAGTGCAATTACTCTGTATTTTTCTTTTTTTAAAAAAAGGAAGTTTAGCTAGTGTTAGTGGCACATTCCTTCATGAAAGCTAAGGCCGGAAGATTGCCAGTTTAAGCCCAGTTGGGGTGACTTTGACACTTACTGAGATCCTGTCTCTCACACACACAGAAAAGCATGTGGTGGGGAGTGGGTAGGCATTTCTGTGTGAAGGTCCTGGGTGCAACCCCCAGTACTTCAAAAACATTTTTTTCAAACCGCTTTGATTTTTGAATGGATGGCATATATTAATTTTTTTTAGAACTTTTGGAATGCATGAATAAGTTTTGAAATTAATTTAAGAAATCACTGAAATACAGTACAAGACCAGAAGGTTAAATTTTTTAAAATAGAATGATTAATGGGCCAGGGATACAACTCAGTGGCAAAGCGCCTGTGTGGCAAGTGCAAAGTTGTGAGTTCAATATTTGGTACCAGAAGAAACAAAAAAAAAATGACTAATAAATATCATTTTACTTTTACTATTCTTTTCTTAAATTCAAGAAAACAATGCATTTCAAATATTGATAAACATATTTTACTTGTTTTTGACTTGATGACAATTGATAGAATAAAATGGACATACTTCTTTAATACTTTTAAATTTTTCTTTGCAAATACTTTTGTCTCTTAAAACTTAAGGAAAATTACTAAGCTCAGATCTTTTTTCAGTTTAGACTAGTTGATGTATTATAATACAGCAGATCAACTACTTGGACAAACTCATCTCTAAGAAGAAAGGAAACTTAATAACTGTAGATCTTCACATTTTCCCGAAAGTTAAATATGTCAGTTTATCTCTTTTTACTTCATACCCGGTACAGAAATTATGCAATAAATGAACCACTTCAACAGAAGTCTTATCCCTTCCTACCCCTAATAAATGAAATTCACATATTTCACATATTAGAGCAAACCTTGCCCACCTTATTAGTTTATCATAATATTATTTCTATATCTAACACTAGCATTTGCTTTTTTAATGAACATTATTTAGAAACATCTGAGCAAATAAACTATAAAGCCACAGAAGTTTTGATGGAAAAAAAAAGAACAAAGTAAAGCTCCGGTTCGTGTCTGTTTATTCCCACACCAGAGGCAGGAGGGCTGGTTCTGCAGGTGCATCTTGGCCAGATCCTTAATGGCAGAGTCCAGGTAGCTGTTGTCAGTGAACCCCTATTGGAGCTTCTTCATTTCCTTGCTCAGTCATGGGTTTGAGGAGTCCCACGTGTAGGTACCCCACTTTCTTTTCTTCTCAATACTCTTAGGAACCAAGTTGTTCTTATCCTGGAAACAGACTTGGAGCTCTTTCTTCTCAAAGTGGTGACATTGTATTATGATGTTCACTGTGCTGATCCTCTATTGTGTTTAATGGCATGTGAGAATTCAAGCCTGGTAGCAGCTAAAATACCAGCCACATCTCAGACTAGTAGTGCAAGCCATCTAGCAGCCACAGATTCTCAGCGTGCACTAACCACTGTATTTTACTTTTTTGTTTTTGTTTTTGTATTATCCTTGTCTCATTTGGTTTTTATGTAATACAGACCTCATGAAATATATTCTCTCCTCTTCCATTTCCTAAAAGAAGTTACATAGGTTATTTGGTACAATTCATGAGTGAAACCATCAGAACTTCGATCTTTTTTTTTTTTTTTTGAGATTGTTTTCTTAAATTGTGACTTGGTCATTTTAATGTACATGGGACTTTTCAGGTTATTTCTCTTCACTTAGTTTTGATAATTTGTACATTTTAAATAGTTCTTCCCTTTAATTTACAAAGCTGGTTTATCTAAGCTACATAATTTAGTAGGCATAGAGTTATTCATTTAGCGTTAGGTTTTATTTTTTTCTGTTTCTCTCTTCAAATTCATTGACTTGATTTATCTTTTTCATGTCTTTTTGTTTTGGGGGTATTTTTTCAGCTGTGTTTTTTTTTTACTTCTAAAGTTGAAGCTTAGGTTGCTGATTTTAGATTTTTCTTATTTTGTAATATAGGCACATGACATGATTTTTTCTAAATACAGCTATAGCTATAATAAATAAATTTTCTCATAGTTCAAGATATGTATTTGTTGAGAGAGGGTTTGCTTTAGTTGTATCTTCTGTTCTTTATTAAAGGGTTTTATTTCTTCCTTTCTTCCTTTTTTTTTCCTTCCTTCCTTTATTTATTTGCAGCTTCTGTGAGTTGAACCCAGGGCCTTGAACATGTCGTGCAAACATTCTACCACTGAACTATACTACCAACCCTCAAGATATGTTAAAGTTTGTTTTTATATTTTCTCATTGACCTAAGAGTTACTTACAAGTGTGTTGTTTAATTTCCAAATATTTGGATTCCCCTGTTATCTTTTTGCTGTTGATTTCTACCTGACTGTTTTATGGTCTGAGAATGTGTTCTATATGATTTTTTCATTTAATTTTTTTCTTTCTTTAGTGACCCAAATATGAGCTGCATTAATGAATATTTCATTCATACTTGAAGAACAGCATATGCTATTTTTATTCTATGGATTGTTCTAGAAATATCAATTAGGTTAATTTACTTGATAGTGTCATTAGACATCTATATTTGGAAGAGGTACCAGAGGTGATTTCCTGCAGGTTGAAGGCTGAAGGCCACTTGAAGACAGCTAATACTTATTAAAAATAAAGTGCAATGGAGGGTCAGTTTTGTATTATAGTTTGTTTTTCTGTGTTTGGGGAGATCTAGTGACATCTTCTCAGTTGGGAGAGTTTTAGGTGTGAGCTCTTTTGATTGCAGGTATCTCCTGAACTTACTTAGAGCAAGGCAATCTTCTTAGCCCTGCTTCTAAGATTTCTTCCTCTCAAATGATCTTTACAATTTTTCCTACAAATACACTCTATTTTACCTATGTGAGCCATTCTTAAAGTGTATTTTGCATAATATTAGATCCAAGAGTAAGAGTTGGAAGAGAAGAAAGCCTAACAATTTCTTAGTAAATTTCCTTACCTTGTATATTTCCTTACCTTGAAATTTATAATGCTAATTAATATCATAATGAATATATAAGATATGGAATAAAAATACCCATATAACTATCCATTTTCCTAATATGCAGTGAATAAGAATAAGTACCTCATGAGGCTTTTGAGAGGATTAAATGAAATAATGTAAAACAATTATGGCTTGAGCACATAGTATATTGTCAAGACTGAGATTAAGGTTGGCAAATTAATCTGGGAGAGAAAGTTTCAGGTTCAGGTTGTAGCATGGATACTGTTTACTGCTTTTAGGCAGATTGATACTGAAAGTCAAGAGCAAAAGTCCCATTTGAAAAGGTTTCAGTTTTTCCAGAAAGAAAGATCCTGCACTGGGAATGGTGCTATAGGCCTATAATCACAGCACTTGGGAGGTCAAAGAAGGTGGATCAACACAGGTTCACGGTCAGCCTGGGCTACTTAATGAGTTCAAGATCAGCGTGCACTACATAGTGAGAGACTGTTCCAAAAAAAAAAGAAAGAAAGAAAAGAAAAAAGAAAAAACAAAATAGAATGAAAAGAAAAGCCTGCAAAGATGGAGCAGAGGAGAAATTGATGGGCTCAAAGATTCACATTAAAAAGAAACTAAATACTTTGGATCAGACCAGTAGGAAAAATGGCCTGAGTGCATTTCAAGAATCTATAAGACCCCATTCTTTACAAGATCAAGGATGAAAGCCTGTAAGATTTTGCTTTGAGAAGAGAACCCCAGGGCACTCTGCTTTAGAAAGGTCACCTAAGAAGTGGTTTCCTAGGATTGATTTCACAGTACTAAGTCATCCATGTACTTTGAAGCCCCTGCAGCAGCAGTTCAAGGGGATCCTAGCCATTGCTTAAAACAGTGGCAGACCTTGGTATCATCCATGTGGTGCTAGTTTTATAGGCATGTACAATGTAAGAGTTGTGGGTTCATGGAGGTATCCACCTAGACTTCAGAAAAAGACCTCCAGGCATTGTGCCTCTGAGAGGATAGTGTGTGAAGCTGTGAAAGTGAAACATAAGTGCAGTAGAGACCCCAGAAAGTTGGAATGTGGAATTTCTGAGGAAAGCCACAAGTAATGAGCAAACCAGCCCAAAAGAGTAGCCATGACGGCTACAACTACCAGCTGTGCCTTAGGGCAAAGCAACACAAACCATTGGTGTAGATGCTGCACTTGAAACTATAGGATATAATATTGACTCTGTTGGGTTTCACTCTTGCTTAGGTTCCATTGGTTTCCTTACCCTATTCTTTCTTTTTGGAATAGAAACGTTGATATTGTGCCATTGTAGATCACCAGTATTTAACTTCTTTCCAATTTTACAGGCACTCACAACTATGAGTTTGCTTTGAATCTCAGAAGAGACTTTGAGATTCGACTTTTTAGAAATGCTGAAACATTTAAGAGTTTGGTAACTCTTAACAATGAACTGTACACATTTTCCATAAAGAGATGCACATGAGTCTTTTGGCGGCCATAAGTGGAATGTTACAGTTTAAATAGAGATGCCCTGCAAGGTGCTATTAGAAAGTGATTTGATTATGGTCTGAATAATGGGCCTGCTGTTAGGGAGTGGAGCCTGGTCAGAAGAAGTGAGCCACTTCACATGTGACTTGGATGGATGTATCTCCTTTCTCAGCTTCTCTTTTTACTCTCTGCCTTCTATCTGGCATGCCATGAGCATCTTTCTGCTGCCTTTCCCCACTACTATGCCATCCTGACTTGGATCCAGCTGACTTTGGATTGAAATGTGAAACAAAATATACTTCTTTAAGTTTTGGGTATTGGGCAATAGGAAAGTGACTAAGACATATGGTTTATAATAGCTGATGGTTTTGTTCTTGTCTATAATTTTCATTTTATTTCAAAATTGAGGTTAGCATGCAGGGGAAAAATTTCATGAGAATCCAAATAACAAAATTTCATGACAATCCAAGTAACATAAAATTCGAAGAGGTAAACATGAGCTTTATCTGTGCTACTTTCATTTTAGCATAGTGTATTATTAATTTGAAAGACCTGTGCCAATCTACTCACTCTATTTATGAACCTAAATGTACTACCTCAGAATTACAACTGAACATGTGTGTTAGTTACTTTTCTCTTGTTGCTGAGACAAAATACCTGATGCCCAAAATTAAGGAAGAAAAGGTTTATTTAGCTCATAGTTTGTAGAGGTTACAATAAATAATTAGCTCCAAAGCAGGGCAGCATGGCAGAGGGGCAAGAGTTCATAATAGCAAAAGACAGCAAAAGCAACAAGAGCAAAAGAGGGTGAGCAAGTCTCTTTTCCTCCCTTATATTGTAAGCAGGCCTTAGGATGTACACCTTAGGATGTAGAACTGCTGAGTCACTTAGTAAAGCCTCTAAACTTCTCAAGTTGACATGATGTATCAACCATTGCAGCATAATCTTACATTTACAAGTGATTTGCAAAAAGAATGAGGTTTCAATGTTCACTGAAAAGTTCACAAAGTATTATCAGTGGGTCAGGACTCAGCATGTGTTATGCCTTCCTGAGCCAGACACATGACCAAGGAAGTGGTATACCCAGAATTCAAAATTCCCTCCTCAATTACCTTTCCTGGTTCTTTTGACATTTCTTTGGGAATTTTATTGACTTTATGTTTTGTATTTGTTTTTGTTTTCTGTTTGTTTTAACTTAAACAGGTGGGCTTTATTCACCCTCTGCTATCTTTTTCTTATACAGGTGGGCTCTGCATTGCTCAGTCGGTGAGAATACCCCAAGAGCGCAAAGACAGGACCACTGACTTTGACAGAATTATCAAACAGCTCTTGGACACTCCCAACTCCAGGGCCGTCGTGATTTTTGCTAACGATGAGGATATAAAGTAAGAATCATTAGTGAAATTCGTTTGTATGCATGTTGCACATTCAGAAAACAGATCAAGAAACTGTCAACTAAAGGAAAAATATAGTATAGGATGAAATCTATAATCATACAGTGGCAATGTCTGTATCCACTTTCTATCCCAATACAGGTGGTTACATTTAAACCCCAGAACAGGGGCCGGGGATCTAGCTCAGCGGTCTTAGTGCCTGCCTGGCAAGCACAAGGTCGTGAGTTCAATCCCCGGTGCTGCAAAAAAAAATAAAAAATAAAAAATAAATAAACAGTAGCATATTGTTGTCATGTATTTTCTTTCTCTTAAAAAATAAATGTATTTGATTATTAGTTAAAAAAAGTAAGAGACCATTTAAAATGCTACCTTATTTAAAAGCACATATCCAAATATAGTAGATTTTAATCAATGATTCCTCTTACCCTAAAAGGAAAATATATTATCATTCTGGCTTTACTATCAATTTTTTATATGCAGTATGTTAAAAAAAAAACATGTCATAACCCTACATTCTCAAATCCACTTTTTCCCTTTTTCTTCCTTGCCTGGATCTCACTTGAAGTAAAAACTCTATGTGTAATCTGATTTGCACTTTTTTCCTAGTTTCTTGTCTTCATAGCCAAACCAAGTAGAGCCAAACTTTGAAAGATTTCTAGAACAAAAATAACCCCTACTTCCTTTGCTAATCACTACCAATTAGATACAAAATCTTTGTTTTTGTCTGTTTAGAGTAAATGATTGTTATATAGACTATAGTGTAAAAGGAAAAAAGAACTTTGAAGTTATCCTTTTTAGATGAAGTGGTTCACTACTAGCCTGTACATTTTATATTTGTAGTAATTTGCTCTTTTTTTATTTTAAAAAGCAACACAAAAAAAGAAATGATACAGAATTTCAAAAAATAGTAGGAAATTAATATTAGTTAATGTATTACATATTGTTATCTTAGAACTTGTTGTTCAGGTTACAAGATCTAGGCACAAAAATGATCAAACAATCAAACACTGACAGCACAAATTGTTCTTTTCAATGAACTAACAGAGATTGATAGTACAGTTATCTATATTGCATACATATACACACACTGTTATATATGTATACCTACATACATATAATCTTTTCCTCTCTTCCATTTGTCTTTTCCCCTATCCCAGTTGTTCTTTCCTTTTGAGCACTTTCTTTTCCTTTCATTATTATAGTATCTATCATGCATTTTGGATCTTATTACTTATTCAGTTTTTTATTATTTATTATTTTTTATACTAGGGAGACAATATATTTATATTTATGAGTTTGATTTATTTCACTTATGAGTATGGTCTCAGGTTGCCTCCATTTACCTATAAAAGCCTCAAGATTATCCTTTTTTATACCTGAGTAACATTCCATTGTATAAAAATACCACATCTTTTTTATCTATTCTGTGGTTGATGGGCATTTGTGTTGTTTCCAAGATTTAGCTATTACAAATTGTGCAACTATAAACCTGGGTGCACATATATCACTATGACATGATGTTTTCAATTTTTCTGGGAAAATACCCAGAAGGGAAATAGCTGGATTGAATGAGACTTCCAATCCTAGTTTTTTCAGAACCCTCCACACTGATTACCACAGTGGTTTTACCAGCCTACACTCCTACAACAGTGGAAGAGGGTTCTTTTTTCCCCACAGCCCCACCAACATTTGATATCGATTGGTTTCTTCATGGCAGCCATTCTTTCTGGAGTGAGATGGAATCTCAGTGTTGTTTTAATTAGCATTTCTCAAATGGCCAGTGATGTTGAACATGTTTTCATGTATTTATGTGCCATTTGTATTTCTTCATCTGAGAAGTACATGTTTATCTCAGATGCCCATTTTTGGTTTGAGTCTTTGAACTTGGGAAGCCTGATTTTTTCAGTTCTTTATATGTTCTAGATATAAGTCCTTTGTCTGAGGGACAGCTAGCTAAAATTCTTTCCCATTCTGTGGGTTTCCTCTTCACTCTGTTGGTGATTTCTTTTGAAGTACAAAATCTTTTTAATAAGAGGAGATCCCAGTTGTCAATTCTTTGAAGTACTTCCTGTGCAGTTTGTGTTTTATTCATGAACTCTTTGCCTACCCCTATGTCTTCAAGATTTCTGCCTACTTTGTCCTCCAGTAGATGTAGTGAATATACCACATTAACAGAACTAAAGACAAAAATCACATTATCATCTCAACAGATGCAGAAAAAACTTTTGATAAAGTCCATCATTCGTTTATGATAAAACCCCTGCAGAAACTAGGAATAGATAGTATCTATCTCAATTTGATAAAAACCTCTATTACAAACCAACAGCCAACATTATTCAAAATGGACAAAAACTGAAAGCTTTCCCTCTAAAGTCAGGAACAAGACAAGGATGTCCATTTTCACCACTCCTATTCCATATAGTTCTGGAAACATTAGCCAAAGCAATTAGACAAGAGAGAGAAATAAAAGGAATAAGAATAGGAAAGGAAGAAGTTAAATTATCACTATTTGCAGGTGATATGATACTCTGCAAAGAAGACATCAAAAATTCCATCAAAAAAGTACTAGAGTTAATAAGCAAATTCAGTAGTGTAGCTGGATATAAAGTCCTCAAAAATCAACAGCATTCCTGTACACATACAACAAACTCACTGAGAGAAATTATGGAAATAACACCTTTCACAATAGCATCCAAAACAATGAAATATTTAGGAATCAACCTAACAAAGGATGTAAAAGACCTATATGTTGAAAACTGTAGTACTCTATAAAAGCAGATTGAAGAGGATGTCTGAAAATGGAAAGATATCCCTTGCTCTTGGTTAGTAAGAACCAACATTGTGAAAATTTCCCTACTCCCAAAATTGTCATATAGATTTAATACAATCCCAATCAAAATACCATTAACATACTTTACAGATCTAGAGAAAACATTCTTAAAATTCATTTGGAAACAGAAGAGACATAGAATAACAAAGGCAATACTGGACAGCAAAGGCAAGGCAGGAGGCATCACAATCCCAGACTTGAAATTATACTACAAAGCTACTGTGATAAAATCAGCATGGTACTGGCAACAAAACAAACCTGAGGATCAATGGAACAGATTAGAAGATGCAGACACAACTACAAAGACACTCAGTCATGTCATCTTTGACAAAAGGACTAACCATGTTCACTGAAAGAAAGATAGCCTCTTTAATAAATGGTGTTGGAAAAATTGACTTTCCACATGCCAAAAACTGAAACTAGACCCATGTCTATCACTGTGCACTAAACTAAAGTCAAAATGGATCAAAGATCCCTCTCTTTCTTTGTCTCTCTTACTGTGTCTCTTTCTCCATATAGATAGCTATATATATATATTATTTATATTTATATCTATGTATCTAGATGTAGATATCATTAGGTACATCTATCTAGATATAAATACTTCACTTTGTTACTTGTCTGGTTTTTTTTTTTCAGTATTGGGAATGGAACTCAGGGGAATTCTACAATTGTGCTACATCCCCATTGCTTTTCATTTTATTTGTTCAGACAGAAGCTCATTTAATTGCCCAGGCTCAGCTTTAAACTTGTAATCTTCCGCTTCAGTCTTCTGAGTGGCTGGGATTACATACAACACTATACTTGTATCTTGTTTTTCTTTACTTAGTATTTTATTAGAGGAAACCGACTCTCACTACTCTTAGATAGATTCTGTCTTTTTTAATAGCCATGAAAAATTTCATTTTGCATATGTACTGTAATTTATCTGTCACCTTGTTGCTGACACTTAAGTTAGAGTATAGACTTTTGCAATTATAAATGATTCTGTAATAAATTTCCTCTCCCACAAATCTTTATGCACAATAAAAATACATGAATATATAGTCTGAATGTAAAGTATATTATACAATATGCAAATATATACTAATGTAACACAAGTGTTTAATATGTAATTGCATTATTTTGTTTATTTTATTGGTGTTTATAAGATAAATTGCTAGAAAATAAAGTGCCAAGATAATTGTCTCTTTTTTAAAAAAAAAATGTGAATACTGTCCCACAGAGACATGGTAGTTTGCACTTCGCTGATAGGATAGAGCTGAGATTCCAATCTATCTCATAGTTCAAAATCATATATCATTGAATTAGAATGTATATATATCTCACTGAGTAAAATTGAAGTGAACAGACCATTTTACTTGTTGCCTGTTTTTTTTTTTATTTGTGTGTTTGTGTGTGTGTCATTGTCATCAGCCTCCCACTGTTGTGTGTCTACCCATTCTTTGTTGTCTACATACTACCCTGAGTCCATTCATCTTCCCAGTTTAAGGCTCTGATCACAGGTAGGGGTAGCAGGACTGATGAAAGGAGAAGTATTGAGCTCCTGTATATCCTGCAAATACAACACTCAGAAATAATCACTAATTAAATATTGGCTTAATATTTACAATAATTTGTATATGTAGAATAAAGATTACATTGAATTTTTATGTAACTTTTTGCAGCTCATGTTATAATCACCTTTCATTCCCTAAATATGTTAAATGACTTTATCATATTAATTTTAATAAACCAAAACTTGCACATAGTACATTTAATTAAGCATATGTTTTTATGTCTGCTTTGTCTTTCTCTCTTTCATTGGACTCTCCCTGTATTTTCCATGATCTTCCAACTTCATCAATACTTCTGTCTTGTTAATAACAGATTGCTTAGTATCTCTTTTTTTCTATGCTGTGATATAATCCTGTCTTTTAACTACATATACAGAAATACAACTACTGACAGTTTTTGACCAGTTGCCAGTACATAAGGATTTAAAAAAATATTTGAATTTTCTATTTTAATTACACCTTGTAAAGATCAAATTAAATATATTTTTATTGCTTTCCAGTTCATCCTTTGAGTATGCTGTCATTTAACTGTTTTTTATTGCTCTAGATTAAGATTTCCAGTAATGAGTAAACAGCTTTGTTACTGATTTGATTATTTTCTTTGAGTAAATTAGAACTTGTATCTATCTGTAAGTCAAAAGCATAATATTTTATTGTATTTTATATTTATGAAAATAAATACATGTATTAAAAATTATGATTAATATCTTTTTAAGTGAAACATTAGTTTTCTGTACCATCCTTCTTCACTCTCTTTTCAGATAATGAGTACATCATTATTTAAACTAGTTAAACATTGTTCCTGGTTTTATTTGTGAATATGCACACATTACAATTTTGGAATTATTAATTTCAAATATTTGTCTTTTGTTAGGTAGAATTTGCATAACACAAATTTCTACTCTCCTCACAACATCCTATCAGGTTTTTATTTTAAAAAATCAGTTTTTATGTTAGTACAATTATATAAGCACCATGTACTACCACATCAAGATTTTCTCTTTTTGTGTGATGTGTTTGATTCTTTAAAATAGTTTTGTTTCTTTTCCTGAAGTTTTTACTTGTATAATTATCTTTGATATTTATTCTATTGATAATAGACATCTATCACTTTCTCATATGTTCCAATTTTATATAATCTGAAATTCCTTATTTTTCTCGGATACATCCCTCCTGAAATATCCATCACACTCTTTTAATTTGCAGCAGTTAGTATCATATTAAGAATACACACACACACACACACACATACACGCGCAATTCCTTTTTCTTGGATTATAAGTGCTTTTTATTCTTGGTAGATTTTCCAAATTCCTAGAGCACATACTCTAATAACTTTTTAAAATGGAAAATCAAATAAAATTTTTGTGCATTTAATGGATTAAATTTTCTTGTTCTTACTCCACACTTAGTTAATATTTCAAGTATTAGGATATTACCTAATTTTCATTTTTAAATATATCACACCTGGCACAAAAATAATAGTTGGCAAATAGTGGTGGTGATCAACAATTTGGAGGACTCTTAATTTGTGAGATATATGAGAGTCTAATGTAGCATGGAAAAATCTATAAGACCAACTGGACAAATATGTGAATTCTCTGCATTGAGGTTTTTGTTTTGTTTTGTTTAGTTTTGAGACAGGGTCTTGCAGTATAGTTCAGACTGGGCTTGCGTTCACTATATAGCCCAGGCTGACCACAAACTCATGGTGATTCTCCTGCCTCAGCCTCTCAATGCTGGGATTATAGGAGTGAGCCTCCACACTGGGTTGCATTGGGTTCTTCATGTGTTAAATAACAGAATTTTAGAATTTAAAATAATTTTCCCCAGAATTTTGAAGTTATTGCATTATTGCTTTGTCATCTTTCATCTATTTATTCATCATTTATTGCTCTTTAGAGGATGATCATTTGTTTCATATTTCTCTGCACCTGTCTTATTTTCACTTAAAGGGCTATTACAATATCCTAATTATTTCCAAAGATCTTGTATGTTGCAACATGATTTATTTTCACTCCCTTTTTTACACTAGTTGAGCTTCTTATGTTTAGAAATTCAGACTTTCAATTGTTCAAATATATCTTCATTGAAATATTATGAGAAAAAAAATTGTTATTTTCTCTATATATTTGTGTTGAGAATGTTAGCCGACTTTCCTAAATTCAGTCTTTAGCATTCTTGTTAATTGTCTAGATTTTGATGGCTTTGGTTTCTTTATAATTTCCTTTCTATTTCCTTAAATTTAACCACAATTTCATGCTTGTTGTAGTCAGGGGTTGCAGGGAGAAAGATTACAATCAGGACACAGAATTTATAACATTATTTATGATGGTTACCCAGTGTTAGACACAAGAAAGTGCAGGAAATCTGTCCACAACACCAAAGTCTGTTCTGGGAAGGCCCAAAGACCAGCAGTGGAAGCTAGAAAGTCTATGCCAGTAGGATGAAGGATCTGTGCTAGTAGGTTAAGGTTTCTGTAGTGGAGCCAAAAAGCGATGCTCAAATGAGAACCAGGGCTCCCCAAAAAGTACCACAGCCATCCTCAGCGACAATGAGGTCCCGCACTCTTCCAACGATGAGAACAGTCAAGTACATGCCAGGAAGCCAGCATGACAACGTCTCCCGGAGTTTGAACAGCAATCATCTTCCCCTCTGGAGCCAGGAAGCGATGCTCAGTATACAGACCAGAGCTCCCCAAAGTGAACCGCAGCCACTCTCAGCGACAAGGTCCCGAGCTCCTCTGATGATAATAGCCAAAGTCATATAGGGGAGCCAGCCTAACAAGCTCCTCCAGGAAAACCAATGGCTCCAAACAGCAGCACTTAGGAGAACCCACAACGCCTCTCTCTTCCCCTCCATGTCTCTTTTTATGCTGGTAACTTTCCTCAGGTGGATTGTCTAAATGCAGCACCATGCCGATTTAATTCAGCTGGTGCCAAGTTGATCACCAGTTTTTAATCCATAACAATGCTTTCAATAAGAACTACTTCATGTTAATTTTTCATTTATTTTTCATTCTTCATTATTATTCCAGATTACACAATATAATTTGCACTAAATATTTGTTACTTTGTTCTTTTTTATGTAAAATCTCTTCTCCACCCATATCAGTTCCCTTTTTCTCATTATTTTTTCTGTTTTGCACTGGAGATTTTCTATAATTTTGAATAAATTTTGGCATTTCACAATTGAGTAAGGTGCTGAACCATACACAAGGGCAGTGCTTATCAGCTGGAGGTCTCAGTGAGCTGCTCACTCATCAAATTGTCCATACATTTGAAAGATCTGTGTCAATATCTCGGGTCTTTTTTCTGGGATGGTTTAGAACTTTACAGAAATACTGTTTTCTTCCTAGGGCAGCATAACCCTGGCTTGTAGCATTCTGTAAGCAAGAGATTGATAATTCTGGACAGTATTTGGACTGTCATTTTCTACCCTATTGACTTTTAATCATTCTATTATTTAATCATTCCTTCCCATCCCATATTTAACACATGTCATCTACTTTTTTGTTTGGGTGTTCACAATATCAGAACAATTATTCCTTATAATTTTATTTGAAAATTAGCATTTCATTTCCTAACCGGTAGGAGAAAGATGGGTTTTATCATCTTCTATGTAATCTTTCTATCAATTTTCTTGTATTTAGCCCTGTACTTCTTTATTGTTTTGGTACCGGGAATCGAACTCATGACCTTGCGCTTGCCAGGCAGTCACTAATGCCTCTGAGCTAAAACCCCAATGTACTTCTTTATTATCTGGTAAATTCCAATCCTTAGAGGCAAAGAAACCACTTGTTCAGTGATACTACCAATTAAAGGAATTTCTGTCATAGATTTTTGTGTTCTGCAAATGCAGTTACATTTTATCCTTCCCCTCTTCTTCCAAAAATACTGTAACGATAACTTTCCATTAATAACTAGTTTCCTTTATTCTTTCATTTGTTCTCATTGTTGCTGTTATTTAAAAACTATTTTCATCAATAAATGTAGATTGTACATTTCTCTAGTTTTATATGTAATTCTATTCATTTTAATAAATACTGTAAGAAACTTGATTTATATTGACATATGGCTTTTAAGAAATGATACTTATCACCAACTGTAAATGACTGTTGACATTTCACTAGCCTCAAGCCAAAACTCACAAAGCAAAATAAAACGAACACTTCAGCCAATAGGAGTGGTGAATTTTGTATCTAGTTTTAATTTATATTTCCATTCTTTCCAATATATGTGAATATGTACCTCCAGTTTATTGAATATTTTTATTTCTCCTCTTACCTCTTAAGTTTAGTGTTCTTTAAATTACTAAAGATGCTTTAACTTTTTAATTATAAATTTACAAAATAATGCATTCTCTTTATGCATTAGGGCTAAAATCCTTAGGTTTACTTTTTTTTCCTACAGTTGATTAGTTACTTATTGAGAAAGCCTAGATTACTTACTTATTGAGAACCAGCTTGCTTGCTTTCAATTCAACTTCAAATATGCTTTTGTACAGCTTCTGTTTTTTATCATTAATATACTTTTCATGTTCTTTTCACAGGCAGATCCTTGCAGCAGCCAAAAGAGCTGACCAAGTGGGCCATTTCCTTTGGGTGGGATCTGACAGCTGGGGATCCAAAATAAACCCCCTGCATCAGCATGAAGATATCGCCGAGGGAGCCATCACCATCCAGCCCAAGCGAGCAACTGTGGAAGGTACGTGCTTTATCCACAGTAGGACTTGCTAAGAGATATGCTGTGTTGGGTGGTCAAAACGTGTTTCTTAAGGGTTTGGTGTTTGCACATAATTTATGCAGGGTAGTTTCAAACTGTAGTCTTAAAATACAACTGAAGCTGTATACCTGGTCTGTTCTTTCAGTTGATATCCATTTTTTTAAGAAATCATGCTACCGTGTTTTCATAATAATAGCAGAATTGGCATATATTCTTCATTCAAGTCACGAGAACTTTCTGAGAGAAGAGCATTACCATTAATAAGAAGTGAAATAATAGCACATGGCATTGTGTGGTGTGCTACATGTTGGAAAGAACATTTTCCCATTGTAGTTTACCTTTTACTTTGTCAGCAGAAAAACTACATGTATTATTTCCTCTCTTAATCACTTTCTCATCTCTCTTTTTTTCCCACTCTTTTTCTCTTGCTCTTTCTGTCTTGTTCTTTAATTTTTTTTTTCCTAGATAGTACATTTTGTTTGCTTTTTCTTTAGCAGTGCTTGGAATTTAAGCCAGGGCCTCGTGCACTAAGCAAGTACTCTACCAATGAGCTACACCCCAAACCCGCTACTGCAAAGACTTTTTGAGAGAATCACTAGGAGAGTGTCAGTGGCATCCCTTTGATCTAGCAAAACCTGCAGAGTACAGTTTAAGTTTTCTTCATTTTGAAAAAAGCGGGTTATTTCTAGAAGAAGATACTATATTTTAAATAAATAAATAAATAAATAAATGCTTTGTGTTCCTTTTCTGGTGGCCCATGTCTCCAAAGATTCCATAAACCATGGTTTGCAATTAAATTGAACCCTTTAAATGTTTGTATTTCTTTCTATTCTCTTTTTACTCTAGTCCAATTAATTATTCTCCTCAGAAGGCTACATGTAGTATATAGGGTTTTTTTTGTTTTTTTTTTTTTGCCTTTTTGAGACAAGGTCTCGCTATGCAGTTCAGGCTGGCCTTGAGTTCACTTTGTAGCCCAGGCTGGTCTCAAACTTGCAGCGATCCTCCTGCCTCAGCCTCCTGAGTGCTGGGATGACAAGAATACGATACCACACCCAGCAGTATGTAGGCTTTTTAAAACAAATAAGTTGTGGTTCTGTCACTGTTCTTTTTCTATGATATTTGGAGGAGAAAAAGATTCCATGAGTCACCCATGGAATTGGCTTGGATTAATTTTATTGCCTCTATTTGTCCAGAGAAGATTGCCCATCATGCAACACAGACCAATGCACTTGCAGATGGATTGGATAAATAAAGATAACATCTTAGCTATCTCTACTCCTTTTCACTCTAAAATGTGTGTGTGTGCACATGTGTGTCAGTGTACTGTGTGCCTTACTCTGTGCTAGGGGTCAAGAAAACAGAAGACAGAGACACAAAATGCTCAGCCCCAAAGCTCACAGAGCTGAGGATATCAGAAAATAGCCAGTCACTGTAGGACATGGAAAACTCTGTAAGTGCAGAGTAGAGTGGGATAGGGCACACAAGAGATGCCATGGAAGTTTCGCTAGACAAGTGATGATGTGTTGGGGACATCACTTTTCAAGAAGAGGATTCACAAAGTGATGACAAAGTTCATCAAACTATGAGGATAAAGACCTTTGGAAGAGGGGAAAAGAGGAACAAAGGGGCAAAAACAATGAGGGAACTGTAAGTAAGTCACTCTGAAGCACTGTTGTATATACCCTGACAATCTTGAAATTATTGTAGTTCTTTAAGTTTTCTTATTTCCAAGACATTAGAATGATCCTCTCTCCCCTTGGGTACTGGTCACTACAGAACTGTTTGGATGGTTGATGCTTATTTATCTTTTAGATCTCAGTTTACATATTAATTTTGCATAGAAGTCATTTGTGGCCTTAACTTGCCATCTAAGTCTTAGTAGCTCTTTGATAATTTCCCTTGCATCCCACATATCCACTACCATTGTAATTACTTATCTGTCTGTCTGTGTTAGGAAATATATCCATTATGCAGCATCATAGTCCTAGCACTTATTTCTTTACCTAGAAAATAAAAATGTTCATACAAACTTTTTAGGTAGTTGTATATCTGGCAGGATGGAGGAATAACAGGCCCAAAAAGGGCCTGGCACACTATATAGCTGTTATGTGGCCCAGAGTGGCATGGTGAAGTGTGCTGAGAACTGCACTGAGAAGTTTGTGGTTTCTCTGAATGTCTGGAGAGCATTCGAGCATATAAGTAAGATGTGATCAGGAGTTAAAAAGCTTACTCATGTAATTCTACTGAAAGATGAAGGGCAAGAGCTCTGTAAGAATTAGGGAAAAGCCACAAATTACAGGGTCTCAAGTGTGATCCTTTCCTTTTAACTATGGATCCTTTAGATTCCACATGGACATGATGCACATATTCCATGCTCATCAGCCTCAGGTGTGTGACAATTTAGGAATTTAGTAATTATCGCAGACATTTTTTAAGTGTTTGGGAGAAAATAATATTTTCATGTATGTATGGGGATACACAGATATACAATATTAGGGAAAAAACAGCCTCATGAACTGGCAAAAATAAATAAATAAATAAATAGGAAAAAACATAGCCCCAGACAATGAAATACAGAAGTGTTGTTATTATTAAAAATGATATTGAAATGTGAAACAGCAACCATTCATGCAAAACTTTGCACTCCTGCCCGGAGAACAGTGAAATGTCTCTTCTCACCATGTAGCAAATGCTATAGTTTCAATCTAGCTCTGTTGTTGAAGTGCACTGTTACAAAGAGAACCATGCTCCTTTCACTTCCACAGCAGATCAGGCATTCAGATTGAGGCTGTGCCTTTGCAGTGTCACTTCTAGAAAAGTAGGAAGGAAAATGCATTCAGTTATGCCCAGGCCTCTGACCAATACTAACTAAAATATTTAGAAACATCTAAAATAAAACCATAGATGGAGTGTGTTCAGTGAGGGCAAGTGAGTTTTTCTGTCCTACCTAGAATTTTTTGTCTATCATTTATTTTTTACTTCTGGCAGGTGCTCCATATTGGGTAATACTGGGTTATAAAGAACATCCCACAACTCTTCATATAACATCCTGGTGTCTTTGAGTTGTACACTCAGATGTAAATAGGGAAAAACTAATTGATAAACCACATATTTACCCTTTACTTATTTATTTCACTTTTTTGAGACAGGGTCTGACTATGCAGTTTAGGCTAGCCTTGAACTTACTGTGTGGCCCAGGGTCCTGCATCAGCCTCCCAAATTCTGGGATTACAGACCTGTGCCCCCATGCCTTGTGCATATATTAATCTTTGTATTCATATTTTTAACATATTTAGCAAGCATCTGGAACTTTGGCTGATGTCTTCTATATATACCTAAACATAAAAATATATATATTTTTGGCAGAATCGCTAGCAACTATGCAATCTCTGTGAAAGTAGCTCTTTACCTAGTCTTATTTTTCTAGTCTACATTTCCTCTCCATTTATAGAAAACAGAAGGTTTAGTGTTGCTTAGTAAAGAAGGTGTGTCTTCCCCTCTCAGTTTAATAATGATGGGAGCCCAGCTGTGAATGGGTTGGTGATGGTGCTGCCCGAAGCCCAATATCCCTGGGCAATCCGGGAATGCCTCCAGAACTTGGCACTCTCCTGGAGCTCCTGAGCCAAAAGACTTTTATAATTTTTAGTTGTTCCATTTTCTCGTGAGCCAAGAAATTGCTGGCAGTATCCCCATTTGTGTGTTGCCCCATTGACTAGGATGCTTACTAATCCCCTCCATCCTTCCCAAATCTTCAGAGTAAAACATGCCCAAGTCATCAATTCTTCACTTCTAAAATGCTCTGCTACTCTGAGAGTAGTCTATCCTGGGTATCTCCTGAGAGCCAGCAAGGGTCATGGGCCAGTATCTTTTCCTTTTTACCATAATCATTAACATTAGGAAACCAGTGTAATGAAGGTTGAATTAACAATGTTAACTCTCATGACTCTCACAATTGGTGATGATTTTCAAATGAGTGTCTAGAACAGCTTAATTCCTAAATTAAATAAGCAATATATATAGGAATAGTCCTACTACTCAAAAATACTCTGGACTCGTCATTTAAAAGGTCAGCTAATTTTAAAAGTATTTCATGATTTTTACTCGATTGGATTCTTTATTTTTCATAACACCTAAAAACTCAAAGCTGTGATGATCTAAGCTAAAATAGTTATAGTTCCAATTTAGATATGCCCTATTTTACCTTTCCTTGATTCCTTGGAATGTTCCACATCTGTCACGGAGTTTTGCCAAGAGATCTGGAGAAAACATTAAGAAAGAAAATAATGCTTTGACCCACAATGCTGTGTCTAAGCAATGTATATTCTTTTTAGACCTATATTCTCATTCAATGAGACAGCAATAACAAGTTGTGTGTTTACTGTCATGACAATTTCTGTCATTAAATCTGCCTATAAATGTTGAGTAGTGTATCAGGCATGTGTATAGGTGCTGATATTGTAACAGGTGACAATCCAGACCAGATCTAGGCCGAGTCTTACATCTAATATGGAATGGATAGATAATAAGACAAAATAATAAAGTACCATATTAAGCTAATTACAGTAAAGCATTTTTCCTCAAGGACCAGCATATTAATAACCAATGTGCAAAGGAAGAAGAGAGGTCGAAAGGACAGGGTTACCTTGTGAGTAAACATAAAGGTCTGCATGATATGAATACATATCATTCAGTTAATAGATTAAGCCTCTCTAGCTGTCTTACTTTCTCATTGCTGAGACACACTACCAGAGGAGGATAGGTTTATTTTGGCTCTCAATTTTTGGACATTTCAGTCCATACTCCAGTTGCTCTAAGGCAGGGCATCACTATAGAAGAGAAACAGCTGATGGCATGGCAGCAGGAAGCACAGAGACAGGGACTGAAACAGAGACAGACAGACAGACAGACAGACAGAGAAGTGAAAGAGAGAGAACCCTTCTAGGCCACACCCCCTCAAGCAGGCTTCACAACTCAAATCACACTTAGAAAAAACTCATCAGAGAACTAATCCATTGATGAGTGCCACCTCTTCACAATCCCATCACTTTCCAAAAACCCCACCTATGAGTGCATGAGGCATTAAGGGGGACATTTAGATATAAACCATAGCATCACCCTTTTCTAGATTCCTAGTATATATTCATGTCAAATCCCTTTGCTGCCTATAGTTCAGCAATGTTTTTCATTTCCATTGCTTATGAATCTGGAAAATACCTTTTTCATTAAGGTAAAGAGTATTAGTCACTTTACATGTCTATCTTGCTTTTCCCCAAGTTAGTCTATATTCTCTCCCAAACTAAATTTATTGATTCCTCAGTCCTTAATGTGCCATGTTTCCCTTTTATAATAAACTCTATCATACACATCACATTCACACTTGGCACTCACAGCTAAAGTCTAAGCCACTTTGAGGGTGACCCAAGCAACTCTTGAATACCCTATGATGCTCCATCTTTATGAACTGTTAGCATTTTTTACCAAAAGACCTGTAACAGTAAAGAATACGCAGGGGATTAATGTGTACAAATTTGAAGTTTTCTTTGGATAGGGAAAATACAGAAAATGACATGTCCTTTTGAACACCCCCCAGGACATTTAGTAGTAAAGGACACTAACATTCTAACTCGGAAACTAACCAGAGACCTTATGGGTTTGCATTGTTTCTCTCTTGCAAGCTTTAGGAAAGACTTCATTTCTCCATTTCTTTTCAAATTTAGAGACTGCCTGAACAGAATCACTGCAATGGTTCAATTAGAGGGTTTGTCGAAATGTTACAAGCACACATAGAGGTATCTACTCTGACTCTGCAATAAGAAGGAAACACAGAGGAGGCTGTTTGTCTTAGACCCCCCCCAAGGGAACTTCCTTCCAGATTGTGCTGCATCTAAGAGTGGACTGAGGCAGGGAGGGTAGGAAGAACATCTGTGTGGACAATAACATCATCTTGTTTTTAATCTTGTAATGTTTAAACTAGAGGTTATTGACCTTGAGGAAGTGGCAAGAAATGTAATCAGAAATAGGCTACCTAGGTAACGAAAGTGAGAGAATAATTAACTAAGACTTTGAGCCATGTCGTTTCCTGGCAAATAATATGATTGATGTTCTAGTCACTGAATTCACTTAACTGGTCACCAATCATTTCCAAATGAGCAAATATGTAAACCAATTAAATTTTTAAGATATAGTGTTCAATGCCCTGACACAATGAATACTGACAGCTAATAGGCTCTTTTCTGGTATCCACTAACTGTGGAATTTGTGGCTATCTAGAATTCACCATACCTGCTTCAAAATCCATTTATTGAAATAATATGCTAACATAATTACTTAACATAATTAAAATGATACCATGAACTGCATGGAGGGAAACAGGTGAAGAGATGCTATTTCACAGAAAATAAATTTGAATGCTTTGAAACATTTGGTAGGCTTGTTACTATTAGTTGTAGAGAAGACTGATAAAATATTGGAGAGAAATCATGAAGATTACAAAAAGCGCTTCAATTAGGTTGCTATGCAATTACTTTTAAGTTTTTATTTCACTTTAGAAACAGTATTGGATTTTATTTTAGTTTATATTTTTCCCAGATGACAATAGAATAGCCAGCCAGGTGATACATATTCATAGAAAGGACTTTGATCCTATACCAGAAGACAGACAAATGTTATCTCTCCGTTGCTCTGTCTGTCTCTGTCTCTGTCACTCTTTCATACAATCTCTCTCTATATATACATATATATATACACATTTATATACATGCATATATACACAAATATACACATATATTCACATATGCACATGAGTACACTTAGGTTTTAAGTAAAGACATTCAGTGTATTTATACATTTTAATGACTTACTACTAAGATAGAAAGTCTGGATTAATTCGCCAATTCTGCATTCCAGTTCTATTTAATTATTAGGCTTACAATACTTTAATGTACTTTCATTTGGAATTTTCTGAGACTTAATTTTCTCACCTCTAGAACAAGGAGTTTTAATAGATGACCCAAGACCCATCAAGGAGAAATATTTTAAGTCAAACTTGGATGGTATCATATACTTTTTCTGCCTACCTAGCATTTGTTCTCTTTCTATTTATGTCCCTACATCTTCACCTTTCAAAATCACACACTTCTGTTAGCCCACATTGCTCAGGGAGGAACGATTGATGTCCTTAGCTCAAGGAGAGGCACAGAGTTCGTATCACCCATGGCCACAGAAGAAGTGTTCAAATTTAGCCCAGGACAAAAAGTTACAATTATCTATTCCTCAGATATAAGCTATGTCTTTCAAGAAAGATGACCTTTCTCCTTTCTGCTCACTTCTTCTGCCCTTTTCTCCTCTCCTCTCCTCCTTTTTCCCTACTTCTCTACTCTTTTCTCTCTTTTTTTCCTCTCTCTCTTTCAGTTCTCTCAATTGCTAAGTTAAAAGAGTATAGATCAAAGCCGCTGGAGCCCAGTTTCATAAAGAGAAAGTAGGCTGCCTAAAGACATGAAGTAGCTAAAATCTGGGAAAGAAGATATCAAGTCCTATAAAAGCCACCTTGTGTCTTAAGTTTGGATCAGAGCTTCTCATTTTTATAAACTTAGAGACTTTTATTATTTGTATTGTATATTTCAGAGTGAGTTTCTCACTTTTGCCACTAAATGACTTGACAAATATAGTAGAATATTCTGATGGGATTCATCTAGCCCTTTTGGTCCTACCTTTTTATCATTTGTGTTACATCTTTTCCAATGCCATGTACCCCATGCACACTTTCCTCACTTCCTTTGTCTTCAACCTCTGTCATGAAATCATGCGATCTTCAAACCTCACAAGTTTTCTTCCCCTTCATGCTTTCAGTCAGGATCACTGTGAACTAAGTTGTGACACAGGGCTGGACAATAAAGGTGTATTGCTGGCCTTGCCAGCTGAAGGCTAATTGTTTCTGGTGGGCCTTATGAGTAGTTATGGAGAAGAGACATTAGCCAAATTGTCAGCTGCATACCAGGTACAAGGAGATGTGGTAACCTTCTCAAGCAAGGAAACCACATCGAGTACAGCAGCTGCAATGAAAGCCATGACTCTATTAAGCTTACACTAATCCACCATCATTCTCCAAATCCTATCCACCTTTTATATGGCCCAAGTAAGATAGTTAGATGGGGATCATTCACTTTCCCCAATACACAGATACCCTGGTAAAAGACCATAGGTCCCCTTGGGAAAGGATGCAAGAAAAATTGACAGTTTAACTTTTTGGTGGTGCACCAGAGTCCTTCCTTAACAGGACCCAGCCTCCCTTTGGGAATATCCAAGGATCATGGCAAAAAATGAGTGAGGAACAAGTCTGAAACCAGAGAATCTGGATCTGTTAACTGGCTCAAATCTGGGAATTAATTGAGGGGCTGTGATTCTCTGTTGCTACAATTTAAAATAGATTCTATTCATTTGCTTAAAATTTTTCTAGTCACACAAATCCAGTAAAAATATATTAGTCTTCCTGCCTATTTTACATTTGAGAACACCATGACTAACCAACCAGTATGGTAGGTCTACATGTGTCAGACTATTTTGTCATCGCTTTGCTTCTGTCCATTTTGGTAAGTACACATACCATATCTTTAACAGTTGAGCACTGCCACGGATTCCTGCCACTCTGGCATCTGAATAAGGCCATCACCTCTAAATTTCTCAGTTGAGTGTCTGTTGCCCACACTGTGAGGCCTGGCATATAGAGAAGAGCAATGACAGAGCTCTTAAAGGATGGTGCCGCTCCCATTATTGACGGTCAACTTAGGGTGCCATTGCTTGATTCAGATAGAAATTGTGAATCAGCAAAGTGAAGCTCTGTTAAAAGCCCTGATGTCACCAGATGACACTGGATAATGCTGAGTGCCAACCATTAACATAGCTGGCTACTGTCACTGGTGCTGCAAGCTGTCTACTTGCAGTGCTCACTTGTGCTGGAAACCATAGGTTGACATTCCTGGGAACTGTTCTCTGCTGCTGATCTTCCTTCACTGTTGGTCTCTGGAACTTTTTGTGGCTAATATCCTCCGATGTTTATTGGTTTTGTTTTTGAACCAGTCACTCTGTCCATACCACTCAGGATAAGATTCTCAGGAAGATCTATAAGAGCTTTGAAGCCTACTCCACCCAAGAAATTAATCACAAGTAGATTTACAAGACCATCAAAGCAAGTCCTAATTTAATAGGGCATGTGCTGTAGCACAATGTGCATTGGTACACCGGAGTGAGTCCTGCTAGACTAACTGGAGAAGTGACTAGGGTGTGCTGTTTATGTAGTGACTGCAGACCTACAGGCCCATGCTTGGTGCAGGGCTCCACATCAGCCTCAGCTGTCCTGGCAAAGATCCAGTGAGGGCCAGGGCTGAAACCAGGGGAGAGGTCTAGAAGGCAAATTGTGGGGGATGGGAATGTTAACAATGAGCCCAGATTCCTGCCTCCCACATGAGCATTTCCTCTTCCTTCTTCCTGCGTGAAGTGGTAAGAATGGGGGAGGAGCAACATGTGGTAGTCCAGTGGAGGGGAGTGGCCACTAGATAACCAGGGAGGACACCAGTTCATTGTGGTGGGAAAGAGGAGCAAATGGAAGCAAGATGAGGGCCTCAACAGTTGGCTTGTGAAACCAACTTAGGTGACATTTAAATAATGGGATAGTCAAATACTTCTACCCTGTTTCAACCTCACAAATCTGTTTAAGATATTAGAGAAGGATATAGTTTCTGTATCCTCCCAGTGTGGAGGATTAGGTTTTACCTGATAAATCCACTCCAGCATTCCCATTTCTCTGAGCCTTTGAATCTTCTCATCAGCAGTACATCAAGGAATATCAGATATCTGTAGTTCATTCACAGTGGGTCATCTTTTGATCCATACTTCTGGCAGTCAGACAAATACATTATTAACATCATTTTTAACTCCATGAGTTGCAACATTAAATTCAGAATCTACTCAATGTGCCCATATTATGAAACTCAGGTTTACATTTTTGCCACCATTACCCTACCTTTCTAAAATTCATTACCATACTTGTTTTTCAGGCCTCCGCTTATAAGAATTAGGGACCTTAAATTCTTTGGGTGTATACCAGGTCTCATGGGTCATGCTATGCACTTCACATTTACTAGAAGTCTTCTGAGATTTGAGCCTGGGTATAGATCTAAAGACAAAAGTGGCCAGTGAGCATAGGTCCTGAGGAATGTACACACTGTTTTGTTTGGTAACTCCATCAGACAATGTGGAATTAATCTCCTGAGGTATAGGAGTAGAGGTCAAAAGTCAGAATATTTAGCTAATTTTTAGTCAAGACATACAGATAGAGCAAAAGCCCAAGAAGAATTTAATGAAGTGAATATTTTGCTATGTTAGCATGGTAGTTTAATTTTAGACCTTTGTTTCATATGACTGCATCTATTTTTATTTTGACATGCATAACATGTGTGTGAGTGATTAAGTCACAATTAACTATATGTAGATTACCATACAAAACACAGTAGAATGGGTATGGAGTTAACAGATCAGTTATATTACTGCATTGGTTGTGCTACCAACTAGCTAGGGTGCTAAATAGGCAGAGGTAAAGATTTTCCCTGCTCATGTATAGAAAATGAGTGGGTAAAGTTAAGTGATTACTGAGAATGTTTATAACCTTAGTATTCTTTGCTTATCTATTGAGAAATAAAAATTTTGTGCGTGCACCACTACAGACAAAAAGGACTTCAGGACTTGTGTCAAGAACAAGTGAGGAAATAGAGGAGATAGAATCAAAAGAATAGTGAAGTTCCTGGTACAGAAGAAAAATGCGCACAATTTTTAAGAATATTGATCTTGGTTGTTCAAATAAAGGAAAGACAGGAGACAGTGGAGTTATTAAAGGAAACATTGAAGAAGAAAAAATAAAGAGAGCCAGAGAGAGATGAAATCTAGAAGCTATAAGAAAGAAAGAAAAATATACGAATGAGTCAGGAAGGAGGAAATCATAAGCATCCTGACTCTGAAATGCCCTACCCTTGAAATCAGCTGTTGCCAAAACAAAACAAAAAAAAATGTTCTGAAACCTGTCCAAAAATTGCTGTCCCCTCCATTCAGTACATTAGTTATTTAGTTCCTTTTCACAAGGACAAGAAACAAGTTTTGACCTATCTTTACCCTTTCAGAGAGTACTGAATGGGTCCATTGCCTGGAAAAAGGCAGGTAAACAAAGACTAAGACTGATGTTTACCTCTTGTGCAATCAGCAGGTCATGACTAGAGTTCTCCCTGGGGGCTGCAATGAAAGGTACGTAGTGCAGTAAAAAGGGAGAATTGGCTTGGATTGAGTGTAGACAACAAACAGAAATGCTTGAAACTGTTTAATCTAAGAACGAATATGAAATTAAAGCAGTCATAGTATTCAAAGGGCCATTTAATTAACCAAGTGGTTGGTTGAGGAAAAAAAATCATTTATGAAAATGAAAAGATGCAAGAGACTTATTTAATTTTCTTTAACAAAAAAAAAATTAAGTGGTTATTCATAGCTCCTCATTAAGAGGATAAGAAAAAAATGCCTAGGCAAGACCTTGGTGTTTTTCTAGCAAAGTATATTCATGATATTAAATGTATATTATAGATTAATTGGAATTTTAAAGTTAAAATAAACTTCCTCTAACAGTAAGTAGAAATTTTTTCATTACTTGAAAAGGGAATGTTCTGTACATTGTTTCTGAAGATTATAATATTTGTAATTTAACTTAAAAAATTACTTCCCTGAACTTTTTATTCCTTTATCCTTTTTAACATTGCAAACTCTTTTTCTCTCTTCATTCTTTTTCTTTTTCTTTCTTATTCTTTCTCTTTCTTTCTTTCTTTCTTTCTTTCTTTTTTTTTCTTTCTTTTTCTTTTTTTCATATTCAAGATGAAAACACCAGTTTCTCTTGTTGAATTTCAGGAGATTTTGGCAAAAGACCTAAAAGTAGCTGCAATCTGTGAGAGTTCTCTAAGTCCCTTCATTCAACATATCTTCAACAAATTTTAGTTGAGAATCATCTGGAAATGCTGATTGGTCCTAGAGATAAAGACATAAGACACTTTTCCTATATTAAAAGACTTCATGTCAGAGATGAGTTGTTCTAGTAAAGGCAAGCCTAGGGACAGGCTAGACACTAGGAGGTTGAGGGAATTCTGCTTTAAGGACCAAATAATAGTGGACTTAGGAAATAAAGGGTGAAAAGATCCATTTAGTGAGCAAAGAATTTACAAAAGGTCGAAAAGATAAAGCACTGTGTTAACATGTGAGAATGAATGAATGAATCTGGGTGAGTGGTGAACAGATCAGCAAGAACCAAATCACAAAAGCCCTCTGCACATCCATTTTTAGAACTCATAGCAAAATAGAACAATCTGAGGCTTTGGAACATTGTTCCTTGGCTGGGATATCAACTGAGAGCTTAGACTGGTCTTTCCCATATATCTAAGGGACTATGATTAGGATTTATTGTTTGAGAAGCAGAATGCCTGTGAGATAGAAGAAGGTCTAGGACTAGCTTACTATTTGAATGTGGTTAGCTAGGTCCTGCTTGCCTGAAACTACTAGTAAATTCTATACAAAAAGCAACAGTTGCCTTAACTTATTATGACTAAAGAAAAAACTAATATAATTTACATACCTGTTTCTTCATTTCTTTAGGTGATTCACTTCCTTATTTAAAGACCATGTAGTTTTATATCCTGATGGTTTAATTATGATCAGAGTTTTCATTGTAGTAGAATTTGCATACAGCAGGATATACTACTCAATGACTTTTTCATACGTGCACACTTTAAAGTAAACACACAAATCAAGACAAAATAATTCCATGATAACAGGTGGGTTCCCTTGACTCTATTTCCTGTCACTGTTACCTTCTTTTTCATTTCATTTAAAATGAATTATTACTTCATCTTACAGTACATGCATTTTGTCTATTTGTAAACTTCATAGAATTATCCTGTTGAATGGAGTCACGAATTGGTGTCTGTGAATGTATGAATGAGTGTGCATGTGTGTGTGCGTGTGTTGGGAAGGGAAGATTTATTTCCTTATCTATTGTGAGACTCTTGGATACCTATTAAAAAAGATAGATTAACAAGAGATAAGTATACAGATTTGTTTAATAATGATGTATGACATGAGAGCCTTCAGAAATAAAGAAACATGGAAACCTGTGATTTATGTCCTCTAATCAAGAAAAAACAGTTGTGCAGAAGTACAATGGATATCTTGGGCTGATCTCATGATATTAAACTAGAGGACTTGCCAAATCCTCTGAGTTCAGATTTTTCTTTGTGTCTCTGTCACAGGTAAGGACATTCTGGTCTGCTTTGTATGGAGAGGATATTTCTTAAATGAGAGTCTTCAGATAGTTGACAGGCAAGAATAAGAGAAACTCAGGATTACTCTCCTGATTCTGCTATTTCCTTAAATGCCAAGGTTTGGTGTTTTGGGAAAGCATGTCTTGAACCCCATCTGCATATGCAGATGTGTGCAAGCAAATACAGCTATGGATATGTGATTTATTTGAATCCACACAGTATTTTTGAAAAAGATTCTTACTTCTGTACATAGTAATAATTCTTTTACTGTACTGTGTAATACTCCATTGTACAAATATACCACATTGTGTTCTTACATTGGAACATTGTAAACATTAACTCTATGAATGCTCTGGTGATATAATTCCTGATATTTTCTACTCCAAGATGAAATATTATATCAAAACACAAATATCACTGTTTTTTTAAGAATTTCTCACTAGACAAGTTCATATTCTTGAACATTTTTCAGCTAATGTTCCATTTTGAAAAAGTTATCCTTAGTGGTTTTCTCCAGCTTTGTGTCCCACAGTCGTGGAGCTCCCTTGCTGTTTTTGATGCAGTTGAAAAGAAAGTCCCCAAAAAAGAAAGTCCCTAAATGGCTATCTATAGAAGAGAGAGAGCAGAAAATTAGATAATGCAGGCAGTACAAGAAAGTGATTATTTGTGATCTTACTTGTCCTACAATTATTTGAGATCATGAGGTTCTTTTATTAATAATAATACTCTCAAGTCTTTAGATTAGAATTATACTTGTAATTCTACCTATATTTGATTGCCTCCAACTTTCAATATATTTGCAGCAATATATATTAAGTAGAAAATTCAAATATTTGATAAGTTTGATAAATGTAAAAACCAACCTCTGACCAATCCCAAAAAGTAATTACATAATTTTCCTCCTTAAGAAACAGGTAATTTTTAAATTTCTTACGATCAGTCTACTGCATTTTCTATCCTTACAATGAATCATATTGGAATAAAATTTCTCTTCCTATTTTAGTGCATAAATTTATGCTTGGGTTTGTGGCAAGTTTTTTTTTCCCCCACTTTGTTTTTAATCTAATACCATTTGCCAAAATCCAATCACTGTGACACTGACATTTGGAGCACTAATTTATTCTAACCCCAAGGAGTTTGCTTTTTAGTAATAAATTGAGCATTAAAATTTCTCTGATTTTTAGCTTTATGAAATTTCTTATATAATTCAAAGGAAGCATAGCGTATTCTGTGACTTGGGATTTCAAAAACTGTTCTTACTTGGAATTGATTGTTTCAGTTATCAGCCTTATTTTTTATGCAAGTGCTGGTGACTTATGCTTGGTTAAGTAATATCTGGCCTCCAAATGTCAATTGGGAATGCCTTCTAGCAAGTTAGTGATTCCTAGAAAAACACAAGAATATCAAGAACATAGCCAATACGAAAAGAACAAGATTGCTATGAAATTAGCTGTGTAAATATTTTTAAAAAGGAGTATCTAGAATTTTAATTCTTTCTTCATGGATAGAGTGATTAGATAATTATATGGGGAGCTATTTCCATAACAATACTAAGGATGAAAACTGTGATTACATTAGTAGTGAATTTGTTAGATGCTTATAATATGCTAGGTGTTATGAAATACAATCTTGGAAGTACAAACTATTTTTATTCGCAGTTTATACATAAAAAAATAGATGCTAGAGTTAGATAACTTGCCTGAAGTTGTATAATATCTGCTGAAACTGAGATTTTTATTACAAAAGGTATCTGATTCCTATGACTGCTTTCTTTACTACTACAATTTGTTCTGTTTAGGTGAGGGGAGAATTTCAAGTTGGTATACAATTTTTGTCATTTTTTAAAAATTGAAGCTTGAAAAATGTCTTAGTTCCTTTTCTCATTGCTGAGTCAGAATGCCTAACACCCAAAATTAATACCAGCTCTTTCAGTCCATAATCAGCTGGCACCAAGGCAGGGTGGAATATGATAGGGAACCCTTCATCAGGAAAAGACAGCAAAAGCAACGAGAGAGAAAAAATCTCTTTTTGTCCCTTGTATTGTATTCAGGCTATTCACCTTAGGACAGATATAGCACTCACACCCTTAATCCTAGCCAGAACTAGGCCAAACCAATCAGTGGACTGATTTACTAATGTGCACCTTTAATCTCATCTTCACACACTCTCGATTCAGACAGCTCTGAAAATGTCCTATGACCACATGAGACTTTGGGGGTACATCTAGACACAAGCCATAACAGGAAACTATCAAATGAGATTTGTGGATGTTAGAAATGTATGGATTTTAGTGGTATTGGTTTTCTAGATTAAGCTTTATAGGCAGGTTCTACACAAGGAGATTTCATGTATGTTTCATTAATGAAAAGCTCATGAAAACAAAGGAATGAGAAAGTAGGATAGGGCAAAAGAGACACTAAGTAAAGATATGGCTACTACTGGAGTATAGCTTTGGTCTAAAAATATGGAAATGTCCAGAGGATGAATTCCTCTAAAGAATTGGGGTCACTAAAAAGTAGGAGGGAGGGATATTTGTATCCCAGTATCAGTTATTCATCAGTTGCAGGCTGCCTATGAGGATGGGGAATAAATAACTTCAGGTCAGCTCCTGATCAATCAAAGCAGAAGGGGATAGCTGTGAATTAGGAGCAACATTCCACATATTGTGCTTCCTTATGGGTAAGAGGGGTGAAACACAGTAACTTATCTTTTACTTTGGAGGGTTAGTCTTGACAGGCTGCAGGTTATCATATCTCCCAAGAAGTTCCCTGACATGTCAATATCCTAAATTTTTGTAATGTGTATTCCATCTGGTGCACATCAGCCATTCTTGAGTTCTTACATCTGTAGAAATTGACACTCGTTTCTCAACATATGTGATAAATATGAGGTCATCAGAATAGCAAATTTATATTACTTTCTTCAGAATGTCCACAATACTGAAATATGTTTTTTCAGAGAGCAGAAAAATTATAGTAACACTAGGGTAATACTAATGGATATTGTTTTGTTGTCATTGCTATAGCACACTTTTTGATCGGATCTTTTATTATGGCGAGTTTTTTGTGTTTTTTTTTTGTTTGTTTTTTAAAATATATTCTAGATATTAGTGATTTATCCGAGCAGTAGTTTCCAAACAAATTTACGTTTTCATTCTGTAGGTTGTCTTTTCACTCTGTGTTGTTTCTTTCATGGTGAAGATGCTTTTTAATTTAAAATCCCATTTGTTGATTTTTTTGTGTCTTTTTTTGTGCAATTGTGGTTCTGTTCAGAAAGTCTTTGCCTAAGGAAATGAAAGAAAAAAGAAAAAGGGAAAAAAAAGTCCTTGCCTATACCTAAGTTTTCAAGAATTTTTTCCTATTTTATCTTACATCAGATTCAGTGTTACTGTTCTAATATTTAGATCATTGATCCATTTTGATTTTAGCTTAGTGTATTGTGAGAAATATGGGTCTGGATTCAATCTTCTGCACATGCATATCCAGTTTTCTCAGCACCATTTGTTAAAAAGGCTTTTCTCCCATGTATGTTTTTGGCCCACTTGTCATATCAAATAGTAACATATTGCCTTTTTCTGCATCCTCTATTATGTTCCACTAATCTGCATGTCTGTTTTTGTGCCAGTACCATGCTATTATTGTTACTTTAATTTTGTAACTATAACTTGTGTTGCCTTTTCCTTCACTCTTACTTCCCAGGATTACTTTTGCTTTTCTGTGTCTCTTCTAATTCCATATGCATTTTGAGATAATTTTCTCTAATTATGTGACAAATACTGCTGGTATTTTGGTTCAGACTGCATTAAATCTATGGTCAATTTTAAAAGTGTACCATTTTGACAGATACTGGTTCTGCCTATCTAGGAAGGGGGACATCTTTCCTGTTTTGTTTTGTTTTTTTTTTTTCCCTTGCAGCACCAGGGATTGAACTCATGACCTTACGCTTGCTAGGCAGGCGCTTAGGCCACTGAGCTAGATCCCCGGCCCTCATCTTTCCATTTTCAGATGTCTTCTTTGAACTCCTTTTACAGAGTACTATAGTATTCATTATAGAGGTTTTTTACTTTCTTCATTAGGTTAATACCAAAGTACTTAATTTTCTTAAAGCTATTCGTGAATGGTGATGTTTTCTCAATTTCCTTCTTGGTCAGTTCATTATTAGTGCACAGGAATTCTATTAATTCTTGTGCCGATTTTGTATCCTATAACTTTGCTGAATTTGTTTATCAGTTCTAGGAGTCCTTTGGTGAGTGTTTTTGAGTCTTTTATGTAAAGGATAATGCTCTCTGTGGATCAGGATGGTTTGACTTCTTTTCCTATATATGTCTCATTCTTTTATTTATTTTATCTTTTGCCTGATTACTCTGGCTAAAGTTCAAGAACTATTTTGAACAGCAGTGGTAGTAATGGACATCTTTCTCTTGTTTCTGATTTTAGAGTTTAAATTTTTCCTCATTTAATAAGATATTAGCAATAAGTTTGTCATAAATGATTTTTATCAGATTCATATAAGGTCTTTATATACCTTTTTTTAGGTTTTTAAAATCATCAACAGATGTTGGATATTGTTTGATTTTTCTGCATCTAATGAGATGAGCATGTGATTTTTATCCTAGCTTCTGTTTATATAATTTATTTCATTTACTATCTTTATGTGTTGAATCATCCTTGCACATTGGGATGAAGTCTATTTGGTCATGAGGTATAATTTTTTTTTTTTTTACTGGAGATCAAATTCACAACCTCATACTTGCCAGGCAGGTGCATATGCTGCTGAGCTAAATCCCCACCCTATGTATAATCTTTTTAATATTCATTGCATTCTATTTGCCAGTGCCTTGTTGAGATTCCTTGCATCTATGTTCATTAAAGATATGGACTTATAGTTTTCTTTTCTTTTTTTCTTTTTTTTTGGTTTAGTCCTTGTCTAATTTTGGCATCATAGTAATGCTAGGTTTCAGGAATGAGTTTGGCAGTAATCATTCCCTTTCTTTAAAAAGTTTGGACAATGTTGGCATTAGATCTTCTCTAAAGTTTTTATAGACTACATAGATGAATCAACCCACAAAGTACATCATTTGGAAAAAGTATCCAAGGGCTGTCTATGTACTGGAGATTTGAAGGCTCCATTCAAAAGCCTGGAGCTCACTGTAGTGTCCCATAGGAATCTGTATCAGGAGGATGAAGGGTGTGCATTAGCAGGCTGATGAGTCCACACTGGAAAGCTGAAGAGTCTGTGCTGGAAGCCAGGGGATAGCATTTCAAGGTGAGGATGAAGACTAGACCTTGTCCAAAGAAAGAGAAGCAAGCCTTGCTTCTTCATTTCTCCTTTACATCATTCAGGTGACAAGCCTACTCAGAGTGGGTCTTCTGTCTTCAGTAAATCTCCTCAGCCACACCCACAACTGTGCTGAACCAATTTAGTTGGCATTTCTTACTCAAGTTGACAGAATCAGTTAGCTATCACACAGAGAGTTGAAATAACCATTCTGAGTGAGTGTGATTTTTACAGTGGTACATCAATTCATGAACTTAACTTGTTCCACGATTCTGGAAAACATGGCCATGTTTATATTCATGTGGTAAAGATGGCCTCAGTAGTACTTGTCACCTGATGCAGGGTTTGCAAAGAGAAACATTTTTCCACATGCTTCTGTTTGTGAACAAAATTGTTCCCAAACAAAAACGTTCATAGACTGAGGTATCACTGTATTTCAGGACAACATTTCTATAAGAATCTCTACATACTGATCTTTTAAACATCTGTCACATTAATAAAATTACTTTGGATACTTCTTCCAAATGATGTCTTTTATGGGTTTTCTCCCCATGTCTTCATTCACAATGTTTATTTTTCTTTCTTGTCAGTGAAGAAGTACTTGACTAAATCACACTGTTAGGGTTTTCCAGCACAATAGAGAAGCAGAAGGTAACAGAAGGAGAAATCTATTGGGGGCTGGGGATGCGGAGAGAAATGCCCAACTGGTGTGTTGAGCTACTTCCTCTACTGGATATGGAGGAGGCAGGGGGTTATACGATCTCCTACCAGAAGCGGGGTTTGGGGAGGGCATTGATGACGCACAAGAAACTGATTGGAATTCTCTTCGTGTGTATGGGAAAGGAAGGAGGAAGTTGTAATCAGGGCTGAAGGGGAGAAAGAGGGCAGTGGACAGGCTGGACCACCACTGTAATGTCCAGTGATTTATATTAGGACAGAAATGTTTCACAGATCATGTGTAAGAAACAACAACAAAGCTATAACTGAGCATGTCTTCCATGTCAATGAATCATAGCTCAAAGGACCATCTTGTAAAAATAAAACCAACTTCAAGTCGGATAACAAGAAATGAGCAATGGCTACTATAGTGTCTCATTTTTCAAAAGAGCTGTTCCTATCTTCTCGCTTACTGCAATCAAATAGTAGGAAAGGGACTTAAACCAATCAAATCAAAGAATAAAAGCACCATTGGATTTCAGAACCATTTCTCCATATTTATCAGGAATTTTGTATCTTATTGAGTCTTTCAGTTTCTTACACTAGGGAGGCAATGCGGTGTTTACACATGTGTGTTTGGTTTATTTCACTTATGAGTATGGTCTCAAGTCTCATCC
>RJWT010000324.1:0-24688 GCA_004365215.1 Cuniculus paca | reverse complement strand
CAAAAGTACCACATCTTCTTTAACCATTCCTCATTTGATGGGCATTTGGGTTGTTTCCAAGATTTGGCTATTACAAAACCTGTAATGCTATTCTCTTTTATCTGGTTTTATACTACTTTGTTTTGTTTGAGTTTATTGTCTGTAAATGTAAGAACAACCATTTTGAAGAAAGCAAGAGACACTAGGGTAACCATTGTTAATCTCCTTTTGTTATGTTTTGAAAACCTGTATAGCTTGCAGTGTTCTGTTTTGAAATGCTATATTATGTTTGACTCTATTCTGTTTTCTTTCACTTTTTTCATTCTGTTTTGTCCTATTTTCTTTAAAATAAAAAAAAATAAAATAAAACCAACTTTTCCAAGAAAAGAATGTAGCCCTCCTACCTCTCAAAAGCATGAGCACTTCCTGATTTATCAGAATGTGAAAAGAGCTTTGAGATTAGAGTTAAGTGACAACCACAGTAATTAAAGGTACCAACATCTGTTGAACAACAATAGACCAAAAATCAATCATCAGTCAATCAAACAGTCACTCACTCACTCACTTAGGGAAGAAAACAATAGCCTAATCATCAGGCTTTCTATGAGAGGGCCCTGCTTGGAAGTTCAGTGATAATTATTGGATAGGAGTCTCATTTCTGTCAGCATTGGGCTAATTTTGCTTTGAGAACTTACCAGATGTAACTGCAGGTGAGTTACTGCTTATTCTAACTGCAAATGTGACACATCATAGTAACTGATTATAGTATTTGCATCAGTGTTTTACTAAAGAAATGGATATAACACAAGATATGCAAATGTATAAGAAATTACAAATCAGCTTTCAGTGATCACCCACAGAATTGGATGAGAAAGCATGCATAGGGTGTTTGCATATTGAAGACCAAATGTTTCAGTCCAGGGTCTGGAGTTCACTGCAATGTCTATGCAAGTCTGTATCAGGAGGTCAATGAGTCTCTGCTGGGAGTCAGAGAGTCTGCGCTGGAAACCAGAAGACAACGTTCAAGCTGGAGCTACTCCAAAGAACAGAAGCAAGTCTCTCCTTCCTTATTTTCCCTTTATGTTGTCCAGGTAAAGAGCTGCCTTAGAGTGGGTTATTTACACCCTAGGGTGTAGCATTGCTCAGCCAATTTTGTTAAGCCTCTAAACTTCTTAAGTTGACACAGTCAACCATTACAACATTTTTCCTTTAAAGACTTCAAAGTTACAGATATTTCTAGACAATATTTTTGTTAGTTAATGGTCCCATCATTAATTAGGTTTAATTAGGTACTCTGTGTATCAAGAGAGAAAGAAAGAGATCTTAATGAAAAATAAAGGGTAATTACAGGCAGAGATCAGGAGTGAGGTCCAGATGTGTTGACAGAGGTGAGTTCAAAGAGGAAGGTAAGTAGGGTAGAAGGCTGGGGTGGGGTCCCAGGATCAGTTACTGAGAGAAGAGGAGAGAGAGATGATAGAGAAAAAAAGAAAGAAATGTGATAAGGATGAAGAGAGGAGTCATAGACACAGATGGATACAATAAAGACAAATTCTGAGGGTGATAAAGAAGGGGACCATGGAACACTATGTGAGCATATATGCTTTGAAAGGATGAGGAAACTTTCTGTGTGAATTTTCATCATAAATCCAGTCACACAGCAACTTAATGAACAAGTGTAAACTGCTCTTGTGACAAAGAAATAATATCCGTATTTTGTTTTGAAATGTTGAATCCAAGATTTCCTAGTTCACGTGAAACTTGACTTGGAGGTACTGAGACCTTATGAATGGCCCCACTTACGGCGTCATTTGGCTTTGTCCTGTTGCTTCATGCATGTCTTGGGGGATTATGCAGAGAAATGGATTTCTCCAGGAAGCATTGCAGAAACATTACTGTGATCAGTTCTATTCAAGACAAAGAAGGGACTTGGAAAGTATTAGGTTAGCAGTTTTTCTTGCCTATGGTAATAATTCATTGCATGTGGCTATTTAGTTTAGTGTCACTTATTATATGCATATAGTTCATATATGGAGCATACTTAGGACAGTGCTTAGCACCTACTAAACATTTAAATTTCATTTCTGTTGTCACAGGTGCCATCATTACCACCATTATTACTGTACCATTTTTTTTCTCTGACATCATCTTAGCATGCACCAATGCATGCATCAGTTTATTTCTCTAAATTCATCTGTATTTGTTCACCCAGTGACACAGTAAGGGAAGAAAGAAGTTTAGTATTGTTCTTTCTCTCAGTTTGAATATAAATCAAAGTTGTAAAACTCAATTTATCTCTGCTAAGAAACATAGATTCTAAATTCCAAAATTGCATATTTATGTTTATTAATTTATATATTTACAATTTTGACTAGTGGGATAACTAAATGCAAATTTGTCTTGCTGCTATTCTTTTGTAGAAAATGTTTCTGAACAGAAAGGTAGATAGATATCTTGATTTTGCACTTTAACCTCCAATGAGACTTATTAAAAATCAAATATTCTTAAGCCCTATCACCTAAAACTCTGACTGACCAGTGATAAAGGGATGACATAGTATTTGCATTTTTAACAAATCCCTCAGAACAGTGCTTATATTCAACTCATCTAATTTTAAAAGGAACCAATATTTATTGACATCTGCTTTGAACCAGAAACTATTTTAAATAATGAATAAAAACATTAAAAGTTATAAAAATCTATGAAAATTTTATTACTTTATTATATAGATAAGGAGAATAGCACTTTGAGAATGATACTTGGCCAGGACTTTCCCTTTCATGTTCCAACCCCAAGATTTCAACCTGGGGCTCATATAATACAGAAACCATCCCTCTTACATTCATACTTTAGAGCTACCTTCCAAACTTAACTGAATTATGTAAACTCTACAGTTAACAAGTGTTTGCCTATGAAAAGTGTATTGTACATAACTGACGCACCAAGGACAATGGATTAGAAGAAAATTTCTAACTCATAGTCATGGTTTCTGTGTCCTGCTCTATTTAATTTTAAAAAATGATTTTGACCCTCCACATACTCTGATAATGTGCCCTACTTCAGAAGTCTTTGAAAAAAGACTTGATGTGATAAAAACTGTGGATTCATATGTACCCAAACCACCTTCAAACTTGGATTTCTAGGTTACTGCCCAGTTAGTATTTTAGTGTACTTGTTACTTAGAGGTGGTCAATTGTCTGAGTTTGGGTTCCCAATAGATGAGGAACAGCATAGCCTTTGCACCTTAATCTACAGTGCATGGCTTACAGATAGATGTGACTGATGCCTGGTTCAGCCTTTGTCAGTGAGTCAGTTAGCCACCTGGGAGACAGCAGAGTGAAAATTCAGAATGTACCTAGTCTCTGATTGTCATTAAGCCTCAGCACCAGCTATAAATGTTTTCTGCTTAATGAACACATGCAAGGAAAGAAAAACACTCCCCTATTGGTTTAAGATCCCATGAGTAATTAATTCTATCAATTTTAGCTAAATTTATACCTCTCTGATGTGACTTTCAGTAGATACAACAGCTGCAATACAAACCTCAGAGAGTTCTGGGTTATCATTTATTCTACTATGCTTAAAAATGAGTTTTGCAGATGGCAGAAACATAAGGAAGTTTTTGTGGGGATGAACATATGTAGTATGTGTTTTGTATTTCAGTGCATCTACCTTTTGCTTTAATAGGAACTGTTAGTGTCTTTGTAAGTCCTAATCCTTCTAAATATAAATTGAAGTTCTCTGAGAGTGAGATTTGATAAAGAACAAAAAAAAAGTAGAACTCAGGCCACCTTACACGTATAACCTGGAATGGATTAAGAATGTTAGCTTTGTGACATTAGTAGTAATCATAACCTACTGTCTGCCATAAAAGAGATTAACAAAGTATTCAAACCAAGGCTTCAAAATCATGAGAGGAAAGTTCTTATGACAAATTCAATCCTGAACTTACTTTGCAGTCATTTCCAGTAGGATAGAGACAAGTTCCCAAGGTACTCATTTGAAGTAGGACCACTAGAGTGAAAACTACTCCATTCATCATTCAACAAACAAGGTCTCTTCAGCAATCACCAGAAGTTGCTTTACCCTGCCACCCACTAACAGAGGACCTTGGAGAAGCCACCTAGTCTACAGTAAGAAAGACTGTATTGCCAATAGTCAAGAAGTTGTAGTCTGATTCATTCTTTCTCACTGGGTGTGTGAACCATTTAGGAGCTATTCTTTACCTGTCCAGCTGGGAGGAGCTGCGATTCAGGATTCCAGAACAAAGCCAGTGAATGAATTAAATTGTAATCAATCAGGTGATATTTTCTGTTGTTGTCTTTTTGAGACAGGGTTTCAGGCTGGCCTTGAACTCACTTTGTAGCCCAGGCTGGCTTTGAACTTGCAGTTATCCTTCTGCCTAAACCTCCTGAGTACTGGGATTACAGCTGTGCACCACCACGCCTGGCCAATGAAGCAGTTTTTTAACTACACATAAACATTTACAAATTTTAATTCTTATATTTTTATATATGTCTAAAATGTAAGTATTTAGCTTATCACTTTCATGATTTCATGAATATTCAGTAGTATTTGTGCATATATATGTGTATGTGTTTTGATTTAATCTTGTCTGATGGGGTGGTCAGACGGCCTTCATGCTGTGCAAGGAATTGGTCATTATTTCGACAGGCAGCATTTGAAGATGATGATATTAGTTCTGAAAAGGAAAATAAAATCAGCCAAAGATTAAATGAAAGAATCAGACAAACTGAGGGTTGGTCAGAAACTGCAGCAGAGACAGGGGATCCAAGTAGATGCACCACCAGTTAAGTCAATGTATCAAAGGACAAAATACTTCACTTTGAGCAGGTAATGCATTTTTTCCTGTACCCATCAAATCAGTCTCTGTGAGATGGCAGCAGAAGTTCTATAGCCAGAATCCCCAGAATCTCTGCGGCTTGAATTTTAAGTGTATCAACCTCATTATTCTATCTTTCCAGAGGCTTTGGGGGATGGGCTGTGTCACAAGACAAGGTCATCTGTAGTGTGACTCCATGTTGTGTTTTATAATTATTGTATGGCATGGCAAGAGTCTTGTGTCTTACTGAACTTCACTTTCTGCATGTATAAAATATACTGAGGTATCATCTCACCACATCTGAAATTCGAGAATTAGGAAAGGATAAAGGAATTAAATATCAAGAATATTTTAAAATGTTCTCCTGTAGTTCAGTACTGACTAGTGGACCAGTTTAAACCTAATCCTAAGGATTGTGTCTAGAAAAAAATGTTAAAGAAGGTGAGAGACATTTGATGCTCACTACCAAAGAAAAGAAACTGAGAGACAATGATAACTAAGGTGCTGGTACAGAGGTAATGATGAAATGATGAAATGTGTCAGGTTGCAAATATATTTTGAGTGTATATTCAACAGGAATTTTCCTTGATGCAGAGTAGATTTCACATCTTTATGACAGTAAGTAAAGTAACAGTGATGTTAATTTAAAGATATAGTGTGATGGAAGGGAAGGTTACCTGATTTCCTGTGAGTGAATGTTTCACTGAGTTTACACAAATGTTTAGTGTTTATATAGCTCCTCCCTATTTGTTACCTCATGTAGTCCTCCACATGACTTCATGTGGGCAGAAGGAGTAGGCAATTATTCAGCGCATCTAGCTTATAAAGAAAGAAGAGAATTAATTTCACATACCTGGTTAATAGAGTTGAACTGAAACTACAGCCTTCTAGTCCTTTACAATGTCTTGAGACAGAAGCAACCAATCTGTAGTCAATGGCAATCCATCTTGAGACAAATCAGAAAATATTTCACAGTATGAAAGTAGCATATGTCAACTTTACATCAAAGAATTCTGTCATTATCTAATCCCACTCTGGATTATAGAGGCCTCTACAGCAGAATCCAAGTCACATTTGCCTCCATATAACTCAAATGTGATAAGCAGCTGTAGGTGAGACCTTGACCACATAGGGAACATCCGCTCTTTGAATGTCACTCTCATGGATGCCTTGTGCAAATGTCTGTATCACTTAAGAACTCTAGTTCACCATGATTAAAACTGGAAAATTCTCTCCAAGTGTTAAAACAAAAGTAGGTGATTATTTCCTGAACAAGCTTATAAAGTGGGTATTTACTGGTATCAAAACTAAAAATTTCAATTTGATTTTGTGATTGAAGTAGTAAGTTTAGGACTATAAACTTGGCCTTTTATCATTGAACACAACATTTTCTGTAATTTCTTAAATTTCTTTGCCAGATCAGAAAAACCCCTATCTGTCTACCTAGCTCAGCACCCTACAATGTCTTTTATATCTCTGTCTCCTTGGGGAGAACATAAGAATTTATGATATAATGCCTTAAATACAAAATATCCTCAAGCCATGCAGAATTGCACTGAACTATAATCTGACATAAAAATTGGATTATAAGGATCGTGTTGGAAATGTGTACTAGGCTGGAATGTGGTGACACATTTGGACTCTCTCAGATGAAAAGTCCTAGAGAAATCCTTTTCATCTTTCATGAATTGCCAAAGTAGCAATGGCTGTTGAAAGCCTTCTTGGAAGCCATGTAGACTTAGTTCAGAAAGCAATCAAAAAGGTAAAAATCAAGACAGTTTAGAAGGTGGCAAGTCCTTTGCTCCATTTCTAGCTTGCTATTCATTCCCTTTCTCAAGTAGGCTGCATCATATAGGAATGTTATCTGTTACGAGTTTTATAGTAATTGGCCACAGGGTTTAAACCTTCAGCTGAAATGGGCATTCTGTTTAAAGTTAGTGCCTCATATAGATATGCTGGCTTCTGATAGAATACATAATATTTTCAGTTAAGAGAATATTCCCTTTCCATTGGCACTGTCAGTATCTCATAGAGGCCTCCTGGGACCACTGAGCACCACCATCCTTAATCTCCTACAGTCAGGTTTAAGCAGAAAGTACTAGGCAGATCATTAGAGGAGAATATTTCACAGTATGATTAATATGAAGGTTCTGTGCTTAAAGGAATTGACTCAAGAGAAATAGTACCTTCTTCATGACAGGGAACAGATTAATTTTATCTCACAAGAATGGGAGGTGTGAGTTGAAGAACTTTACTAAATGCTCTCTAGGTATTTGGAAGAATGAGCTTAAGTAACTGGGTAGTTGGATTTGTTTAGCCACCTTCAAAGAATGCTCTCTACCAAGAAAGGAATGACTCCAGTGACTGCTGACTGTATCTGTTTGATTAGCAGGAGGAGAAAAATAACAAGAAATAATACATTCTTACCTCTAAGAATCTATTACAGAAGTTTGGATTATTGTGAAGCTGAAAAATAACTTTTCTAACGATAATTAAGATAGCATGACTGTGCTTCTTTAACACTCAAAAACTCAAAGAAGATTTTATGATGAATAAGCCTTATATGACAGTCACTGGAATAGGCTATAAACATCTTTCTATAAAGTAATAAGGCCCTTCTGAGCAAGAACTGGGTCATTTTCATTTTTCGAAGGCCTTGCCGTACCCTAGGTTCATGTACCCTTGGATGTATCATGCTTCCTATAAACATCTATTTTTGTGCTTCCTCAAAATTTGCTTCTGGTTAGGAAAACGTTCCCACAAATGAGAGGTGGAACCTTCAACCATGATATTATGTCAACTTCTGATCAACTATTTAGATCATTTTACTCTGGAGGAGGAATAAATACATATACATGATAAGGAAGAGAAATAACAACTGGCAATCTCTGACCAAGAGCCTTAAGTAAAGTCAAAGTTCTGCAACAAAATCCACCATGAATTATCTTTTCAGTTTGCTCAGGCAGCTCCTGGATGGGAAGTATGTATCTGCATCAAGCTTAGGGTAGGTAGTGTGGGTGGGATAATATTTATTGCTTCTCCTGCCTGTACCCACCACCTACAGAAAGTCAGGCTGCATCTCCTACAGCTTTCTGTGGCTTTAAGGAGATATAATTCAACATTTCTAAAAGCTTGGAATGAAGAAAGATCATGTAGAAAGATATTTCTCTATGTTCTTCAGTATGATTAATTTTCACACAACTTCTGACTTGGGAAAGAGAACATTAGAGGAAAATATTTCACTAAAATGTGAAATATTTGAGTGAAAACCAAAGACTATACTCAATTGATACTATTGAAAACATTTTCTCTGATTTGAAAGACTTCTGGAGATGACAGTGGGGTGAAAGTCATGTAAATTTTAATGATACTTTTAGCAACAATAGGATAATATCACTTAAGGGACTTGGCATGTATGCATAGACTTGTGGAGACGATATTATAAAGAACAGTAGATTTCAGGTCACGTTTTCCTGCTTATTTAACAAAAATGTATTAAACATTTATTATGAGTCAAGCTATATCCTGGGATAGCAAAAGCCTATAAAATATTCCTAAAACAGCTTGTAATCTATGTGACAGAAGTAAACTTCCTATATGTAGTATTGCAGCAGATTGATTATATCAGCATAAAATATGTTAGCCCAAAGTCTTTCTGTCTCTTTTTAAACCATTCTATTCAAGAGCACTTGGAAGGATACAAAATATAATTTGTCCCCAAAATGAACTCTAGTATCATCTAATATTTATTGAGTACTATGTATTTTACATGCACTTAATTTTTACAGAAACATTTTTGATAGACTCTCATATTGAGGAAATTAAGGGAGGTTTAATAATGTGTTTGAATTGGAATAGTTAAGTTCAATAAGACCTGGGATTGGAACTCATTCTATTTGAGACTGTAACAATGTCCCAAACCATTACCCTGTGCTTTTAGGAAAAAAATGATATACACACAAAATTAAAGTTAAAATTATATAGATAGAAGCATCCCTTAGATACAATGATGGATTTTAAGAGATTTCAGAAGTCTCCATGTTTTTTGTCCATATAGAAAATAGGTTGACATGTCTTTCTTCCTCTACCTTTTAAGCCACAAACAGAAATATTGAGGGAAGTCTATACGTTGTATTGGGATTGGAACCTGTAGTTTGAATTGTGTTCCTCTTTTCATCTTTTTTTCATGCACTCACAGTTACATGCTTGCTTTGATAATCTTTCTGGGCACTTTAGCTGATAACTGCATGCAGCACGTGGGGAATTTGAGTATCAGGAGTTTGGTGTTATGACACAAAATCTAATGCTAATGGGTTGACTATTTGAACCTAAAATTAGAACTCTAAAACAGCAAAGACTTTTTATCTCTGACTTGTAAGTTTATTCACACAAAAAGATACACACATATCCTTTTAGTCATTTTACACTGTAAGAAAGTACCTGGCATAGGCTACTTATTTTGGCTCATAGTTCTGGAGACCCAAGTTTAAGACTGAGTAGCCCTCTTAATTTGGGCCTCTGATGAGAATGGCACATCATGGTGGAAGCGTTCATCAGAGTGAGCAGTCAAACCTAGAACCAGGGACCAAGAAGAGAAATCTGATGAAATCCTACAATCCTCTTCTGGGACACACTATCCAGTGATCTGGAGACCGGCCACTCAGCTCCAGCTCTAAAAGTTCCAACACCTCTCATTACTTGCACCCTGAAGATTAAGCTTTACTTTTTATTTTTTAAAAAGTTAGTTTCTTTTTTTGTTAGTATATCTTTGGAATATATAATTTATTCATCTTGAGTGACTTGTACATATACATAAATACTTATGCAAACCATAACAGTTGAGTATTAGCCAAATCATGTTCACTGAAAATAAGAAAAATGCATTTAAAAAAAAGGAAGTGAAAAAAATTCCAGGATGTGTATTTGTTGTGAAAAGTAGCTTACTAACTCTTTGAAAAAATGGAATTCGAATTTTCTATTACAAATATCCTGATCTGAATTTGACCTAAACACAGACTATATGGAGTTGCCTATGTAATGAGGATGATTCCCTTTTGTAACACGTGGATTCTGTCTCATGTCATAATGACACTTCTGACTTACTGATGACTGATGAAACATTTTTTTGAAACCTATTATAGACTTAATGTTAACTGGACTTCGCCCTAGAATACTCAATTTATTCAAATGTAAACTGATTATAGTGTATGATTAGTCACTATAACTCATCACCGTAATAGTCTAATGGATAAACATAGGTCCTGCTATCAAATAGCCACTATTTTTGATTCCTGTAATCCTTGTGTGAATCTGAATCCTGCAGACAGCTGGGATAAGATGTATTCATGCAGAGAGAGCCTCGAAAAGTAAACCAAGGGCAAACTGGAAGTTGCTTTTTAAACTAAAATATGTCAGCGTATTCATGTAAGCTGTGGTTGCTGTTTTTAAGCAGACTATAAAGGCATTATGGTGACAATATTATTCAGGAAACCTAATCTTATGCTTACATAAAATTATATTCCTTTCCCCCAGATATATCAACCACAAATTGCAAAAGCTATAAGTAAATAGTCGCTAATCTGGCCACTTCGGTATCTAGCAGACAGGTGGCAAAGATTTCCTTGCATTTAATTTGAGTTAGGTGGTTATAACCATAGTGCAGGGAAAAATGCTTTTAATATGGTTCTATTCTCCATGAACATCCACCATGTATGTGTCTAAGGAATTTCAATTCAATAGAACAACCAATGTAATGTTTTAGCATATTAATCTGCAAGTAGTTTTCATCACATCAATTCTGTTTTATTTCAGCATACGTACATCAATTCTAATAGCTTGCTTTACTTTTCCGAATGCTGGTTTTTGTGTGTCTTCCTTCCTCTACCTTTTAAGCTAAGAACTGAAATATTGAGGAAACTCCATACATTTTGTTGAGATTTCTTGTTTGATTTCTACAGTGAATTGTTTCATTATGAGAAGAATAATATTCCATGTAGATGCAACTAGAACAATTGCTCCTGGGAATGTATGGATATAACTGCAGTAATGTGGTAGAAAAGAGAGAACCACGTTTCCATTTGTTTCTCCTCTGGAATTGGATAATTATAAGGTTTATATTTTCCACACTCTCTCTATTCTTGGATTACTACTGAGCAATAAAAGAGCCCACTGGTAAGTTTTGGCAGTGAGCTTACCGCACAGAATATATTTATTTCCCCTTAAAAAATATCTTTCCCAATTCTTTGTGATCTCATTACTAAAGTTCCATCCATTATGTCTTTTATGTAAAATGAGAATCTAGGTGAACTGTATCACCAAGAGAAAACACAAGTCTAGATCAAGAGGTCTGAGAGCTACAAGATGGCCCCTAACACCTGCGTAAGAGCATTGACATGAGTTCAGATCAGCCAGGGAAGATCTTGTGTTATACCTGGGCTGTATAAAAGAAACAAGTCAGATAAAATTGTGCAACAGATTGGTTATGGAGGGAAAACACTATTAAAAATAACAGAACATTCGCCAGGGAAAAATGCCCCTGAGGAACTTTTAGTGTTTTAAGTTTCCTCATATTTTCAATCAATCCAGACTATTTAGTGAAGCTGATAAAATGTCATTGCTGTACCGAAGCACCTTCAAGTATACTTGGAGAGGATGGCTCTGTAATTTAAATGAGTTCTGTTGCTATAGTGCTATCACAATATTTTCAAAATATTTCAAGGCTACTACTTATGGGGCTTTAAACTTTAGGACTGCATGCCTCCTTTGATGGTGTTTCCATTTTCTCATATAAATGGATATCTGGAGCTTCGTATACAGTCATAAATGAATCCAGGGGGGTCCAGTTTGTAAATTTTTCGTGAGTCACTTGTGACATTTCTGATATTCCAGAGATTGAGTAATTTTAATTAGGTAAGTACTTTCTTTTTTTTTTTATTTTAAAGAAAATAGGACAAAACAAAACAAAACAGAACAAAAAAAGCGAAAGAAAACAGAATAGAGTCAAACAATATAGCATTTCAAAACAGAACACTGCAAGCTATACAGGTTTTCAAAACATAACAACAGGACATTAACAATGGTTACCCTAGTGTCTCTTGCTTTCTTCAAAATGGTTGTTCTTACATTTACAGACAATAAACTCAAACAAAAAAAAGCAGTATAAAACCAGATAAAAGAGAATAGCATTACAGGTCTTCAAGTCAGATAACAAGAAATGAGCAATGGCTACTGCAGTGTCTCATTTTTCAAAAGAGCTATTCCTATCTTCTCACATATTGCTTTCAAATAGTAGGAAAGGGACTTAAACCAATCAAATCAAAGAATAAAAGCACCATTGGATTTCAGAACCATTTCTCCATATTTATTGGGAATTTTGTATCTTATTGAGTCTTTCAGTTTCTTACACTAGGGAGACAATGCAGTGTGTACACATTTGGGTTTGGTTTATTTCACTTATGAGTATGGTCTCAAGTCTCATCCATTTACCTATAAAAGCCTCCATGTGATCATTTTTTATAGCTGAATAGTACTCCATTGTATAAAAGTACCACATCTTCTTTAACCATTTCTTGATTGATGGGCATTTGGGTTGTTTCCAAGATTTGGCTATTACAAATTGTGCTGCTGTAAACATAGGTGCACATACATTACTGTGGGAAGATGATTTCACTTCTTCTGGGAATATGCCCAGAAGTGGAATAGCTGGGTCAAATGGGACTTCCAGTTCTAGCTTTTTGAGAAACCTCCAGACTGACCTCCATGGTGGTTGCACCAGTCTGCACTCCCACCAACAGTGGAGAAGGGTTCCTTTTTCCCCACAGCCTCTCCAGCATTTATCCTTGGTGGTTTTCTTGATCCTGGCCATTCTTTCTGGAGTGAGATGAAATCTCAGAGTTGTTTTAATTTGCATTTCTCTAATGACCAATGATGCTGAACATTTTTTCATGTATTTATTTGCCATTCGTATTTCTTCAGCTGAGAAGTGTGTTTTCATCTCAGATGCCCATTTTTGGATTGGGTCTTTTAATTTGGAGGGCCTCATATTTTTTAATTCTTTATATGTTCTAGATAGAAGGCCTTTGTCTGAGGGGCAGTTGACTAAAATTTTTTTCCAATTTGTGGGTTTTCTTTTCACTCTGTTGGAGATTTCTTGTGACATGCAAAAACTTTTTAACAAGACAAGATCCCAGTTGTTGATTCTGGGAAGTGTTTCCCATGCAGTTTGACTTTTGTTTATGAATTCTCCACCTACCCCTATGTTTTCAAGATTTCTACCTACTTTGTTTTCCAGCAGATTTAGTGTTTCTGTTTTAATGTTTAGATCTTTGAACCATTTTGACTTTAGTTTAGTGTATGGTGATAGGCTTGGGTCTAATTTTAGTTTTCAGCATATGGCAAGCCAGTTTTTCCAGCACCATTTATTAAAGAGGGTATCTTTTTTCCAGTGAACATGTTTGGCCCCTTTGTCAAAGATAAGGTGGCTGAGTGTGTTTGTATTTGGGGGTGTATCTTCTAATCTATTGCATTGATCCTCAGGTCTGTTTTGATTCCAGTACCATGCTGATTTGATTACAGTAGCTTTGTAGTATAATTTCAAGTCTGGGATTGTGATGCTTCCTGTCCTGCCCTTGCTTCCTAGAAGTGCCTTTGCTATTCTAGGTCTCTTCTGGTTCCAGATGAATTTTAAGAATGATTTCTCTAGATCTGTGAGGTATGCTAATGGTAAGTACTTTCTTTCGTGTTGCAAACTAAATTTGTAGTAAATTTAGGGTCCAGATTTTTAAGCTATGGGTTCTCTCAAATCAGTATTTCAGTCATACCGTACAATTCCCTAAACTAAAGAGATATGCAGTATCCAAATATCCCAACAGCCCATTCTGTTCAAACACTTCTTCAAATCTTCCCTTGATCAAATATAAACATAAAGAAATTAAAAACAAAAATTTTATGGTCTTGTCTTATTATTCCCATCCTCCTCATTTCTATCTCCTATTGAACTCTCTTTGGATATTGAGTTCTATCTGTTCCTTCTTCAACACATGTACAATTGGCAACAGAGTCCTCAAAGAATCTCTTTGACATTGAGCCCTGGACCTATTCTCTCCATTTTCCCCACCTTAATTCTGGTCTCATAACAAAGACTTATTAGGGGTTCATGGCAAGGCAAGAGCCAGATACTTTCTATTAACACCAGCATCAAATTCTTTTCATAACACTTGAAGTCCATTATTGATATTTTACCGAAGAGGAAACTAAATTTCAAAGTGACCAAATGACTTGTTCCAGCATCACCTTGATGGTAGAATCTACATGATCCTGAATGATAATGAAAGGCCCCTGTGGAACCTCTGGGCTTTGTGTCCTCAAACCTCCAATGCATACACTGAGAAATTATGTTTTTTTAAAAGCACCATAAGTGAATTTACTATGCAAAATTTTAAAAGTAGAAGCTCAAAGAAACAGTGTGGGATCTCAAGAAAGAGAGGCATTATAGTTTGCAGCTGGAAATATTAATGCCTTTGAAGATGGAATTTGTGACTCAAAAGTTTGGGTTTGGTTTATAGGAGAAAATTGATGGCTCACCCACAGGTACAAAGATATTGACTCATTTCACAGATGAAAAGCAAGGGCACAGGATATTTTTTAGCATCAGGTTTCTGCTCTTTAACAGATCAAGTAAGGTGATTTATGGACTTAAAGTATCTTTTAGGGACTTTGGGTATGTTAGTCCTGGAAGAAAAGAAATATAAAAAAGCCTGTAGATTATAGTTATGGATAACCTAGGGTAACTTTGTGTCATAAAGTTGTAAACTTCTTAAAAGCACAATTTTTAAATTATAATTTTCCTTGACTCCTTTCTACCTATCTTTATTTCTTCCATCCATTCTCTTTTCCCCATCCAAGACTTTGATCCCTTATGGGATGCAAAAGGACCAAACATCTCCTTACTTCTGGCTGTTTCATACTAAGAGGGAATGTCCACTCTGCATAGTCAGGGATCAGAGGTCTCACTCTCCCTGATATGAATAAGATGCAAGGGAATATTGGGTTCTATTGTTTGAAGAATCATCTTGTTTGTTTCCCTTTTTTTCCCATAGTCTGGAAAAGAGGACAAGGACATTAGAAAGTCTTTGATGCTTAAGCTTTGTTTTATAACCACGTGAAACAAACAAGATCCAAAAATTAAATGAAGAATGCAGGTAAATTGTGCCTCCAAAATGTTATAGAAGTCAGACAAAATTAGGAGGCATTTGGCATAAGACCTTTATAGTTGACATTAATCTGTGTTTGTTCAGAGTTGTTAACCCAAGTATAACAGGTAGACTTTAAGGGCATTTGAAGTCCTCCCTATTTTGTCAATAAAAATTCTAATGTTCTCCTATTTCAGTTATAACAATGGCCAAAGAATGCCGTAAATACATATGTCTATGTTTTTGTGATCACTGGGCCATTAAAATTCATTTTTATTACCAATCTCAGAACCTGGAATCTAGCCTCTGTATTGTAGACCTAAAGACCTTTTTTAGTGACAGGATTTAGGCAAATATAAACATATATAAAATCTGGAGTAAAAAGCAGAAAGCATTTATTCTTTGATTTGATTGATTTAAGTCTCTTTTCTCCTATTTGATTGCAATATGTGAGAAGATAGGAACACCTCTTTTGAAGAAAACAGGGGACATTAAGGTAGCCATCATTGGTTTCTTGTTGTCTGATTTGAAGGCCTATAATGCTTTCACTCTTTTGTTTTATCTGGTTTTATATTATTTTGTTTTGTTTGAGTTTATTGTGTGTGAATGTATGAACAACCATTTCAAAGAAGGCAAGAGACACTAGGGTAGCCATTGTTAATCTCCTGTTGTTATGTTTTGAAGACCTGTATTGCTTGCAGTGTTCTGTTCTGAAATGCTATGTTGTGTTTGACTCTATTCTGTTTTGTTTTGTTTTGTTTTTTGTTTTGTTTTGTTTTGTTCTATTCTCTTTAAAATAAAAATAAATAAATAACAGAAAGTATATAGCACAAAGGTAACAAAACTTCATAGATAGAATACTTATGTTGCCATTTTTGTTTTATAGCACACTTATACAAGAAGCCATATCTATATCTGAAAGATCCTTGAAAGTATTAATAGAATAACATAATGGTAATATACCATGAGAGACTGAAAACATATTTTTGAAAGAGCTCATAGGACTGGGAATTGTCAGTTGTCATGACTATAAGCGAAAATGTAAGTGCAGCTGTAGACTACCAATTGGTACGGGTGCATTATTTGGAGCTTCTTGTTATATCTAACCTGGTTTTTTGTATACTATCATTAATTACTCTTCTTTTCATTATGTTTTCTTACTGGATGTTTAAGATCAAGTCAAAATAAGGCCTCTCTTAAATATAATTTATCTATCTGTGTTTGTCAAGGTCAGTTAAGTCTCCTTTGGTGTTACTCTTGTGGCCATGTGAGGAGCCTCTTAGACCCTTTAGATCTTTCCTTTCCCAGCTGTGTCATTTTCCAGGATGGGCCATGGTCTTGCTTGTAGCATTCAGCTGCAACTCTATGTTCCTGGTAGAAAAGGATGGTGAGAAGATGGAAAAATAAAGAAAACAAATGAAACCTGAGGTCAAGTGGAACTCTCTCTCTGGATGGGGAGAAAGGAATGCTCAACCACTATAGGGACATTTGTTTATACATTTGACAGGTTGGTGTCATGTGATACCACTTTTGTCAAGCAACTGATTGCATGGGTTGTCTTGGGATTGGGTGTTCTCTGGATTGAAGCAACTTGTCTCTGGTACTCTTTGTTTTCAGACCTGCCTTACCTCACCCCTACACATGTAACTAATTTCCAGCTTCAACCACTCACTACATCTCCCCCTTTTCTGTAACATAGTTGTAATCAATGGGTGGTTAGTTGAAGTTGGAGGAAATGTGTTTTGAGAACTTGTGTAGACAATTTTCTTTCTTTAGGTTATACTTTTCTGCTGGATGCCCAAGGCCAAGTTAAAGTGAGACCTGTATTAATTACAGTTGATCTCTTGCTATCTATCAAGGTCAGTTAAGTCTCCTCAGGAATTACCTTGGAACCATTCATGGCATCTCTTAATACTTTTGTCTGTGTCACCTGTCTGGGTGAGTCACAGCCATTGCTTAACCAAGTTGCTTTCCATGAAAGCTTGGGAGATTTTTTGCTCTTAGTGGCTCTCCTTAGACACACTATACACCACTGATCACTTTACTTTGTGGTCCCACAATCTCCTGATCAGAAGATCAGAAGATCAAGCACTCAGTGAAGATAGAAAGTGACAGCAGAGGTTCTCTTATGTCCTGAATCCTCACTGACATTGAAGGGCTAGGGCAAAAATAATGGCTAACCTCTTAGCCCATTTATCTTTGTAGTTTTTGGTCTCTAAACCTCAGTTGTTGGACATCCAGAAGAGAAGATTAATGACATTACATTGTAATGGAGGCAGTAAGCTTAATGTTACTGTCTGTTCTGCATACCAAGCACATTAGAACATAAAATGGAACTGCTATTTCCTACTAATCATGGATGTTTTTACATTTGAATCCCTATAGAATGTTAACAGTTTTATATTTGACACAGAAAATTATAAATCAAAACTATACATGATATTGTAGCATGACAATTATGACTACATTTCATAACACACCTGAATTTCCATTTTGACATAAAATACCCCTTTAGTCAATAATCCCTATGTAATGCATAAGAAACTTTTACCTAACTTGTTGACCATTAGTGGTATTTACATCTCATAAGTTGTTAATGGCAGAGGTCTGAGTCTGAAAGAAAATGCTATCACCATAAGAAACACCTGTATTACATTTTAGAAGACCTGTACATCTGAAGGTATGAATACATTTGATATACCATGAGGTTAATAACAGCCATCATAGCCATATGAAAACTTTTGTACCAGAGTATCTTTAAATCAAAAACTTTACAGTCTAGAAAACTTAATCCTTTTGATGATGACCAACATAAACATATTATAATAATATATTTTTTAATAATAATTGGTGGGGTATCTCCCATAAGGCTATGGAGATCACTGAAATCTCTCCCCAGTGATGAACAAGAATTGGTTAAAGTTATTCCAGGCAACTGTTTTCTTATTCATCAATTGGAGTCCTGTCAAATAATCTCCCCCCACCCTAAGGAATTTTTGTTTAATATCTTAACAATTTTTGATGACTTATGAAAACTCAATTACAACATTTAACACATTATTTTTGAACAATGAGAGACTCTCAAGTCATAATAAATAACAATATACATTGAATTTACACAATGAATTTTATCATCATTTTGACCAGCTGGCCAACTGGGTGGAACCATGCTTTTTAAATCTATAACTCAAATTATATCATGAACAAATGATCCAAAAATACAAAAGAAAAAAGAAAACAGAAAACATTGTTGAGCTCAAATAAAAAACAGCTGTTCATGAATATGACAAACTAACAAAGAAACAAGTACACAGCTTAACAGACTGGACAAATAAATATCTTACAAAATCAGAGTGCACTCAAATATATTTTTGACCAAATTGAATTATTATAACTTTTTATAATTTTAGAAGTTGTAACTACAGGCCGGGCGTGGTGGCTCACAGCTGTAATCCCAGCACTCGGGAGGCTGAGACAGGTGGATCGTTGTGAGTTCGAGACCAGCCTGGGCTACAAAGTGAGCTCAAGGCCAGCCTGAATGGCATAGTGAGACCCTGTCTCAAAAACAGGGCTGGGAATCTAGCTCAGCAGTCTAAGCACCTGCCCGGCAAGCGCAAGGTCGTGAGTTCAATCCCCGGTGCCACAAAAAAAAAAAAAAAAAAAAAGTTGTAACTACAAATAGACTAGTCAGATTTTGTTGTATGTCAATTAGCAGAGATCTCTTCCAAGAAGAATTTGGAAGGGATGAAGTCTTATCTATGCTTAATATATAGTTTTGTAATTTATTTTGTTTTAAGAATATTATTAAGTTGCATTTCTCTTCTTTCATGTAACTTTTAGTTTGGTTATTTCTATATAGTCTTATCACTTTTTCAGACCTTTTTGTTCCATTTTGGTTACCTTCTCCTGGGAATTCTAGATCAATTCCTTCAACTGGTTCCAGGTTGGTTTTAGCCCCATTCTTGTCTATCAGTTGTGGCATGGTCTCCAAGGCATCACTGTCATAGGACTGAGCATCAGTTTTTTGAGAGGTGGAATCAACTCCTTCCCTGTGTCTGGGTCCATGATACAGCCAGACAACACACTCTGGCACCCAGATAGGCCATACAGCATTCTCTGGAGAGACACAAGCATAACCTCAACCCCAGAGGAGCACTGAGCTATATCTCTTTTATTGTCTAGTATGAAGAGCTTTCCAAAGGACCCTTCCTAGCTTTTTTTCTTTTACCTGATTGAATTGTCTTTCTGTTACTTAACTTTCATCTTTACTAGGATTTAAAAAGTTAATACTATATACTGCTAAGTGAAGTCTATTATGAGGTACAAATTTTGTAGATAATTCCTGCTTTTCTTTTTGTAATTGAATTCAGTGCATACAGTGAGCATGTTTAACAATTTTTAGACTGTTGAATGGCATCTGAGGGAGTAACAGTGACAGTAGCTAGCAAGCCATCTATTGTAGCATTTCCCTCAGTAAGGGGCCTTGGCAGTTGGGAATGAGAATGTAAATGACCAATAAAACGGGGGACATGGTGTGACCATATGACAATTTGGAGAGTGTGAAATAAATGAAAAAGATCTTCCTAGATGATACAAACGGTGGCAGTTTTAACATGGTGTATCATACTGCAAACAAAAGCACTGTCTGAAAAAAGGATTAATTGGAGTGGATGATCTTATAAGGCCCATATAACAGCTTACAATTTTGTCTTTTGTGTAGAAGAAAACTTCATATCCTGTGCTTGGGAACCTGGGGTTCCTCTTTGCAGCCCCCACCTCTGGCTGCTCCTGCCTTTCTGCCTCAGGGCTGTGGGTGAGCCTCTCTGTCAGCTGTGGCTCATTGGCCTGAGGGAAAAACTGTTTTGGCAATAACACTTTGGTGGTGGTGACCAGAGGGGGTCAGTGCCTGCCTTGCTGCTGTGGATGGGCTCCATCACAGGCATCCCCTCCCCACAGGGGACACAATTGTCAGTGTCTCTGCAGCCACAGCCTTTTTTTTTTTTCCTGCTGTTTTTGCTGTTTTTTTCTTTTTTTTAACCAAAAGCTGCAGCAGCTCCTGTGGCCCTGAGCCAAGTGCACATGAGTGGGCCAGCAGTTTAAAAGCTCAGTGAGTCCCAGAGGAATTTGTATCAGAGCACGTAGGGCAGCGGGAAGCAGAGCCAGCCATGCTTTTTTCCCTCTGCCTGCCCGTTGCCACCTGCAGCAGCATACAAACACCAGCTATGTGGCACAGGTTCCCATTAGCTGCCCACCATACCAAAGTGGGCCAGGCCGAGCCAGGCCACCTCAGGAAGCTCTCCATGCAGTAGCTGAAATAAGTAACCTTGTTTTTTTCCCTTTCCTCTAGGCTGTGGATGAATAACCCAAATGATAGTTTCTGCTAAGGCAGGCCCCTGTACCTATGCGGGGTCATGTAGCATTTATTTGAATTCTTAAAGGCCAACTGTTGAACAATTAACTTCAAGGATGACTCTATTTTATGAAGGATGGAAATCTCAGCCTGTGATGGAATAAGATTTCCCTGATCTGAGAAGGTAGAAATTGCTGAGTGTGGCTCAGTTAAGGCTATTGGGGTGGCTGTTATTGTGTCCTGCTCAGAACTTGATTTTAAAATAATGCTCTGAGCAAAATTCTTTGTAGTTGTAAGATGCCCCTCTAATCAAAATCCATGAAAACAAAGTAAATACATACAGGAATCAAGCGTACCACAAACAGACCCATATACATTTGTGATTCTTGAGAATCTGTTTGCCCCATGCTTAATGACTGGTAAAATCAATGCACCTCTTTCTTTTTAGTCTCTTGCAAGCTTATTTATTTTTCTGGCCCTAGTGAACCCACTTTTTTGCCCCAAGTTTAACACCTGATGATGTCAATATCAATACATTCCTGTGATAAATATTGACACTATCAATCCACTTCTCCTACCTTTTGCATTCAAAATGAGAAGTGTCCTCTCACCCATTATTTGTTCTTACCTTGGTCCATGTTTAGATACCATATGTAGTGCCCAGCTGCAGCTCCAAATGTTCCTGGGGGAGACGGATGGTAAGATAATGCAAAAATAAAGAAAAAGAGATAAAAACTGAGGTCAGGTGGAGCCCTCTTTCTGGGTGGGAGGAAAAGAACTGCTGAACCACCATAGGGGTATTCGTTTATACATTTGACAGGTTGGTGTCACATGACACCACTTTTGCTTAGTAACCAATTGCCCGGATTGTTTAAGAGCTGAGTGTTCTCTAGACTGAAGCAGCTTGCCTCGGGCACTCTGTTCTCAGACCTGCCTTGCCTTGCCTCCCCACACATGTGACCAATTTCCAGCTTCAGAGCAGCTCTTCTGTATTTCTCTCAAGTCTCTGTTAAATGCTCATACTGTACTAGAGCATTCTTTAATTATTTTATCTATTGTTAAGGTATAGCTGCTCTGGTAGGCAGACCCTAAAATATACAGAGTCATTAATGTAATAGAAGTTCATTTATGAGTAGTAGATGGCATTTATTCCCACAGTGACATTCTTCTGGACACATGGCTTCATTATCCCTCAGAATAGTCTGCAGACCAGTCACTCCAGTATCACTCTGGAACTCACTAAAGTGCAGATGATAAGAGTACAGTCCAGACCTGTTGAATCAGAAAGTATGGAAGCAGTACTCAGCAATTTGTGCTTCTATGAGCCTTCTTGGTAATTCTGATTGTCACTGAAACTTGAGAATTACTGTTCTATAGAATCGTAGTCATCTATATCCAGCTTGTGGAAATTTAAAGAGCTCCTTTAAAATTTGCCCTGGAGAGGATGAATACCACTTCCATTTATATGTTGGTGGTAGTGTAATTAAATGGGAATGCCTAAATACAAGAGAGAAGGGGTTATGAAATATGGTCCCTAAGATCCTTCTTTTAATAATATATGTGTTATCCTCTTAAGAAGCTGTCTTCTACCCCTGACTTGTATATTCTTTAGAATGAAGCCTGACAGGCTCTTACAGTCTATTTCTGTGCTTCTGTCAGCTTAGTTCCTCACAGTGAACATTTTTATTACTTTTTCTCCCTTGCTGTAGTTTGATTTTCTTCATCATTTTACTTGGTTACAGCTTGACATAAATTTCTTTCTCTATTCATTAAGAGATTGGCCATTGCAAACTTTCAGTTTCAGGTTGCTGTAACATGTCAGCTTATTTTCTATTAGCATAAAGTGGTCCAGCTGATGGGTTTGTCATGCAGAACTCAGAACATAATGGCTAGCTGCTCCCCAAACACAGTGTGAACATTTCTAATTTGGAATTTGTCTTTTCCACATATATTCTGCACTGGTAATCATTGGTACTGAAGTACTGACAGTATTCTTAGAAAGTTTTATTTATTAACTCATTGTATTGAAGTGGTGGAGTACAAGTATCCTCTATAATTTAATAAGTCAGTATCATTACTATGACTAAGCCCACACACTGAGGAGCATTCAGCAGTGTAGAGCAATAGTAGCAAACCTAAGGCACACATACTGCAGTAGACACCCAAAGCTCTCTCTGTTGGCACAGGAGTAAAGTAGCCCTAGCAAATGAAAATCAGATAACAATTGTTTTTTTCTAAGCTAAACCCTAAGTATTCATGTTTGATTTTAGTATTAGCACTTTGAGATAAATAAGTGAGTTTTGGGTTGCAGTTTGGGCACTTGGTATCTAAAAGGCTTGCCACTGCTGGATAGAGCATGACCAAGTCAGTATAGAACCTATCATATTATCTGTCCTTTAATATGATAAAATATTCTGTTGCCTCTCGTAAGATTTACACAAGTTTATATTTGGGCAATTGAATATGTAATTGTTATGTGTATTCATGAAATAATCAAGTATCTGTTTAAAAACATAAAGCCCTAAGTTTTTTGTATGTATGTGTTTTACTGAAGTGCTAGTTTTCTATCGCTATGACAAAATACTCAAGAGAAAACCCTTAAAGGAAGAAAAGTTTACTTTGGCTCACTGTGTCAATCCCTGTTGAACTGCCTTAATTGCTTTTAGGTCTGTTGTAAGGCAGAAATTTCTTGGAGGAAGGATGTGTTGAAGAGAAACTTATCACCTTATGGCAGCCAGGAAGCAGAGATGAGGGAATGAGTCAGGAGACAAAGATAAAATAGAGGACTCAAATGCCTGTCTTTAGTGACCTAGTTTTTTCACCTAGGCTCCATCTTCTAGAGAATGCCACAGGCTGGATACCAATTGTTTAACTCATGGCCATTAGGGGCTATTTAAGATCCAAACCATAACAACTTTTTATGAAATGATAGAGCAAAATTAGTCTTCTGTTTCTTTTTATAGACCAGTTATATTTGGATGCTTCATAAGCACCTTTAAACTCAATTGTTTTGTTATCTCTGGCACCACTTTTTGAATCATCTTGTAGTTTTGCAGAATGTTTTATTTCCTTTCAACTACATAGTTGGAAATACTGACCTTACTCAATCTATGTATGAGGCTATCACTGCAATTCTTGACCCTCGTATAAACTGCCATTCATAAGACATAAGGACAATATGCTGTTGTAATGTGTCATGTTTTCCTTCTTTCTTTAGGTATGCACATTGATTTGACCAATCTAACCATGTTTTATTTGATTTCCTAAAATGTCTTAGAAAAGGTTATTCTTAAGCTTGCTAGTAGTTATAAGCTTTATGTAATATCACCAAAAGCAATTCATAGCTATATTTCTTTGTCCGTTGTTTTCACATTTTAATAGAATATTTTTATATCCAAAAATAGCATTGACTGAGGTTTTTATATTAGTGTCTCCCCCAATAGTAATTCCAAACAAACTACTCCAGAGAATCCTCATTTATACCATGAATTTTATGGATTAGGTCGTAAACTTCCTTTGTTACAACGGAAAAAAGTGTAAGACAATATATAAATAAATGATAATGATTGAGGAATAATGTGAGGTCTTTTGAAAGATCAGATATGGGGATAAATTAAAAAAAATTTAAAATCAGAATAATTTCTCATCATTGGGGATTTGTAACCTTGTTTATTTTTCATATGAACCTTGTGAAAAGGATATTTGTCTTTCTATTTGTCATGAGGATTCTGAAAATCTGAAACTCATGTGATTTTTGCAAAGTTCCTGTTAGTAAATAGTGAGGCCACAACTAAATCCCAGGTTGGTCTCACTCTTAAATTCCTGACATTTAACTCTTATACTTACAGAAAGAAAAAAAAATTTTTTTAACTTTTAGTAGTACATGTTTTTAGTACATAGTGACTATATGTACTATCTGAGTTTCCTTATACGAACTTGGAACTCGTACACCACATATCACAACCCCCCTCCCACACATTTTAATTTTATTTTCCTTTCCTCCCTCCCTGTTCCTTCTGTCTCTTGGTTCCCTTTCCATATGTTAAAGATCAATTTTGCTATTTCCTATTGTCTTTTTTTAAATTTTTTTTTATTTTAAAGAGAATAGAATAAAACAAAACAAAACAGAACAAAAGAAAACAGAATAGAGTCAAACATAATATAGCATTTCAAAACAGAACACTGCAAGCTATACAGGTTTTCAAGACATAACAACAGGAGATTAACAATGGTTACCCTAGTGTCTCTTGCTTTCTTCAAAATGGTTGTTCTTACATTTACAGACAATAAACTCAAACAAAACAAAGTAGTATAAAACCAGATAAAAGA
>RJWT010000323.1:0-73224 GCA_004365215.1 Cuniculus paca | reverse complement strand
GAGGTTTGTGATCATGAGTGCACAGTGGAGTCAGTTAGCTTAGTTATGTGATTTTCTTCTAGCAACATTCAGCTGATGGTGCATAGGCGCAGGAAGGCAGAAACTTACATTTAGCCAGGATTGGAGTTTTGCCAGGTGGCTGTGATGAGAGGACAAATGATTGAGGGTATTCACAAGGCAGGGATTGTAATTATGGACCATGCAACCAGAGCTGGACAAAGGAGGCTGTGGAAGACCCAACTTTAGTGGGTAGGTAATGAAAAAATAAATGACTGAGGCAGGAAGACTCTGTGAGGTCCAAAACTGTGGTGGAAGGGCTACCAGAACATGTTAGTCAGAGGCAAGACTCTTTGCAATTGTGATTGAAGCATATTAAGAAGAAACAGGGTTCTAAAGATAATGCAGTTTCCTGTGTTAGATGTGGAAACCGTGGTTTCCCTAAAAAAAAAAAAATTTACTGTTTGCTTTTGCAAAAGGTCAGCTTTGAGATGTACCTTTTTCTCCATGTACACATCTAGAGCTTATTTTAGACATCCCAGAAGGTAACCACACTTCTCAAGGCATTTCTGGAACTTTCTCTTAATGACTGCATTAGCAGCAGCAGTGCTTTTGTCAGTGCCACATACAGTGTATGTATCCCAAGTCCCAGGCCCAGTGTCTATGTCAATGGCAGGGTTAGAGAGCAGGGTTTTATCTAGAATAGAATTTCCAGAGATTTTACCAGTCTTGCTTTGATTTTTATCAGCAAGTTTGGAGTAGAATAAATTATCTTGGAGTCTTAATAAACTTGTGTTCAACTTTCGGCTTCTTTACTCTCTAGCTGTAAGACCATGGGTTTATTATTTAACTACTTTGAGCCTCACATTCCTTTGATGTGTGAAAAAGATAATAGGGCCTGCTTTTCAGAGTTATTGTGAAGATGTGGTACACAGAATGTTCCAAGTAAATAAGGTGCTGCTGATGGTGATACTAAAATTATTATGTAAAAGTCAGCAAGCAGGGGTAGAATACTCACTAGTTTGTCTTCCAGAGTGGTTGAGATTTATGGAAAAGTGGCAGAACACCTCCCCTGTGTCTCTACTGTGTGAGGGCACTGCGCTGCCCAGATCAGCTTCTTAGACAGCAGTGTGTGGAAGCTTGTGGGGCTTTTGTTATAATGTTGATTTTGATTCAGTCAGTCTAGAGAGGAGTCTGAGATTCTTTACATCTAAGAAGATTCTAGTTGATGCTATACTAGGTGCTGTGCCATGAGGCACACTTTTGGTTCTTTATTAGAGAGCTGCCCTGTGGGAATCCCTGCTAAGGTAATAATGAGAAAATAAGGTAAATAGAATCTTATTTTTTAAAACATTTTTGTTTGTTTTTTGGAGATAGGGTCTCACTACAGTTTAGGCTGGCTTTGGACTCACTATGTAATCCAGGCTGACCTTATTTGGGCTCGAACTTGCAGCTATTGTCCTGCTTCAGTCTCCTGAGTGTTGATATTGCAGGTGTGTGCCACCACGCCCAGCCCAACTTTTTTGTTTTTTAAGGCAGATTCAGTGAACCACCTGTGTCCCATGTCTTTAGCTCACTTATGTTGTGTGAAGCTGTATCATCTCTGCCTGAAAGTGAACGGAAAATATATTATGTACAAAGGGCTACGTCAGATTTCATTTGAAAAAATTTCAATGGTTGATTTCTCAGGTATATTTTTTAAAAACTGTGCCAGCTCCCCAGATGTATATAGTACCCCCAACCAACCCTTTAAAACCACAGAGAAAGTTGTAAAAAATAAGATGGCTCTCGTATTATTATACTTGAAGGTAGACAATCTAAAATGTGGCTCTAAAGCTTTTCTACCCACCGTACTTGGCACATTACAAAACCTAGCACTTTCTGAAGCAGGAATTCAGGATGCATTGTAAGGCTAGAATTATTGGCAGCCCCATATTGCAGTGTCAGATTATCTGATTTTTCTTTCTTTAAGTCAGACATGCCAGAAACTTCCTCTGGTTGCTCTCCTTGGAGAATTTTTCTTCCAGTGCTCAAATTGACATGTTTTCAACTATGAACTAATACAGAGAATGATATGCTTCTAAGTACAGTCTGATAAAATGGTCTTCTGATAGAATGGAGTGTGTGTGTATCTTAATCTCTATGGAAGACTGATCCTTTTCAGAGTAGTTTCATAATGTGGAATCATTATACCCTTTTGTCTCTTGATGTGAATCCTATATAACTATACAGCATAGACTTCCTTATTTGACTTTGATGATTGGAAAGAAAAAAATTTCCCTTCTACTTCTACTCCTACCCCCTTTAAGCTGGGAAATTTGGACATGCAGGAGCATGAAGAAAAAGAATACCTTGAGCTTGGATTTTTGTTTTGTGTGCCTGTATGTGGAGGAAACAGAAGTTTCATTTCTGACTGGACCGTTGACCTAATTTAAAAATTATAATCAGGAAAGGAATACATGCCCTTTCAATGGAAATTTATATACTCTTCTTGTGTTTCCAAAGAAGTTTGTAAATGGTTTGTTATGCTCATGGAAATTTTAGAATTTATTTTCAGAGCTTTTGTTACATGTTTAAACCTTGTTTTTACTTTATGTTGAGGATTTTTGTATGCTTTTCTCTTTGCAGCAGATATTTTTATCTTTATCCTATGCTACACTTGATTAAAAGATGAAACTATAAAATGGCAGTATATTTCAAATTTTGTCATTTGTTTTGTTGATACGTAGTTAAGGATAGCCAGAGATTTAGCTCAGCGGCCTAAGTGCCTACCTGGCAAGTGTGAGGTCATGAGTTTGATCCCTGGTGCCACAAAAAAAAAAAAAAAAAAAAAAAAAAACCGTAGTTAAAGATAAATGAAAGTTAGGAATAGTAAAAACTCTTCAAAGAGTTTTTCTCCACTCTTAGTGATGGTAATATAGTTATTTTGAATGGATTACAGAGGGCTGGTGGTTTCAAACTTAGTGCATAGGCTATGAAATGAGACAAAGTTGCATATACAAATTGACTATGGACATACAAGAGTCTAAGAAATAATTCATAGAAAGTAAAGATTTGTTTTCTTAAAAAAAAAAAAACTACTGGGCTATAGCTTAGTAGCAAAGCACTTGTCTAGCACGCACAGACTCCCTGGTTTGATCTCTGGCACTGCCAAAAAGGAAAGAAAAAGACCGTGTCAGGGTTTTTTTTTTTTTTTTTTTGGTACCCGGTAATCAAACTCGTGACCTTGTGCTTGCCAGGCAGGTGCTGTGCCATACCTGGCCCCATCTCAGTTTTAAAGCTTGGATGTTCTTATTCCTCTTCCGTACTAGAAATGAAGTAATCCTGCCTTTGAGGAAGTAGAGGTTCTGTGTAATGAAAAGGAAAAGGTTTGGGTGAAGCTAAGAATTCTTGCCCCGCCTCTCCAAGTTTAAATGAGCTGAGAGTTTAAGGTGGGAGGAGAGCAAAGGCATTAGAAGCACTCCAGCAGAAGGCACATATATAGTGTGAAAAAAAGTGAGCTGACTTCAACACTTAGAGAAAAAGAATTTTCACTTTAACAGATAACTAGGACCAGAGCACCAGGGTGTTGGTGGGGATAGTTTTAGAGGGAGAGAGACCGCACATACTCCCCATATGGGGCCTACCTTGAGTGTGGGACTCACAGACCTTACTTGGCGATTTTATGAGCTGGAAGGAGCTGTTTGAACGTGTCTGAGAGGAACCAGAGTCCTGAGGCAGCAGGAAAATGGTAGGCCTCTTGTTTTTGTTTGCTTTTTATTTTGTTTTGCTTTTCCTTTAATGAATTAGAGGAGTAGATATTTATCAAAACAATAACACTTTGAGAATGTTTTTTATACCTGACATATGTTAGGTGTTATGCAAAAGACTCCACGGCCAAATATAGATGAACTTTAGCTGGGTTTTAGGTTTCTTCCCTGAAGGATATAGAAAAGGAGGGAAAATTGGTACAAATACTGTAATTGGTGAAAGAGGTGGATGCCACATTGCAAACCCCAGGTCCTACACAGAAGGGAGAGCCAGTTACAGCTACGGTGGACCTGTGGGTTAGAACATGAAGAAATGGGGTAAGGGAGATATGGGGATCGGCATATGAAGAATTCAGTTATTTTCTGAAGAGAAACCCTCTAGAACAGTCAGGTGACTTGAGAATACTTGCTAATCAGTGTACATAATGGGTGAAAGCTTTGCCTGGCATGTAGGAGGCACACAATAAATGTTTGAATATAACTGAAATTAGAGATTGTGATTACCAGGATTATGGCAGGTAATTTACTCAGTTATATCATTCAGTCTAATTGCAACTCCAAAAGGAGTATTTTATATATTTTTTGGTTGAGGAAACAGAGCCTAAAAAGATTAAAAACTTTTGCTAGGTCATAATGATAGTAATAGTAGATGGAGAATTCAAACTTAAGCCTTGTTCTCTGCCCTGTCTGTACGCCTGGTAAAGTATGTTTAGTGTGCTAGGGGCTCAAGATCCACTGGACTCTAAAACCCGTCATTTGCCCCTTTAGAATGAAAACTATGTTGTTGTGAGCGATGGGAGAATAAAAAAGGTGAAAAGCCTATTTGTCTGTGTTTTAAAATCTTACAAGATTAAGGTTAGACATGAAACAATATAAAGAATAGCAGTGGCAAGCTAATGTTGCAAGAAGGAAATGTCATCTCTCTTAGCAAGTTCTGTGTATGCCTGGCTTCTGCAAAGGGTTCTGGAAGAGTAGGAGCAGAGGGAAAACTGATGCACTTGCCTCGATCTTGGGTCAGTTTGATGCTTCAGTCATATTTAAAGAACACATCTCAATGTAATTTATGTCTAGGGCTAGAAACTGGTCCTGGTGGTTTGTTACCAACCCCACTCATCCCTGTCTTTTGGTGTAATCTTTGTTAGTGGTCATGTTTTTAGAAGTAGAATGATAGAGATATCCTGAAGGCAAATAAAGAGTGTTCTGTACACTCCCGTTCAGACACTTGAGGCTGGGAACTCACAGAGAGAGAGAGAGAGAGAGAGAGAGAGAGAGAGAAACACAGAGAGAAGGAAACAGAAACACAGAGAGAGAGAGAGAGAGAGAGAAACAGAGAAAAACAGAGAGAAACAAAAAGAAAAACAGAAAGAAACAGAAAAATAGAGAAACGGAGGGAGAGAGAGAGAGAGAGAGAAACAGAGAGAAACTGGGGTGGGGGGGAGAGAAACAGAGAGAGGAGAGGGAGGAGAAAGAACAACGGAACAGTCAGCTGGAGAGGAGGGGGGAGGAGACCCGGTCATTTTATAGGAATTTTTTACTCAAGTGATTGGCGGGGTTGGGGGGGTGGTCTCCCTACCCCAATCTCTTGCTTTCCGTTCTGGCATCTCTTTTCCTGCGTGCAGCTCACTGAAGTGCCTTTTTGCAGTTCAAGATCAACGGACCGCTGAGTTTCAGCAGCCTAGTCTGACATGATGTACCTCTGGGTGAGTACAGAGTGCTGTGGGCGAGGGCTTGCACTTGCACATATAAGGAATGGAAAGCTGCGAGATTCTGCTCTTGCACAAGTGGCCTTCCCCACAGAGCACAGACTGCCACATTCCCTTCTTCACACAGGTGTTAGTCTTTTAAAACTTCGCAGTGACTGTAACATTGGTGTTTTGTTTTGTTCTGTTTTAAAATGTTGTTTATCTTGTTCAACTTAAGTGCAAGGGCTGAGCTCCCAAAGCTGTGCCTTCCCTTGGGCTTGGTAGGTTTGAAAAGGCAAATGGCAGGTGAGAGCTGTTGCCTTCAGGAACACAGTGTTTCGTGGTGGATCAGGATCAGTCAACTTGCGTTATGTTTTGGGGGCACTGACCTTAACAATCAAGCCATGTCCTTAATTAGGAATAAGCTTTTGTAAGTTTTATTGTCCTTTACAATAGTCATGTGAAATAAGTCACTATTGTTATTAAGATTATATGAGGGAAGTAATTAAGTCACAGTCACTTGCCCATGGTTAGAAATCAAGCCTGTAGCAGCTAGAATAATAATAACCAGGCATTATAAAGTAGAGACTTAATACATACTTTACACTATTTTACTTCATTGTTAATTTGGGATAGAGGAAAACATTGTGGAATTGGAGAGGTTTGTGAATTACGAAATGTGATGTTAGGAGAACGTCAGGGAAAATAATGCAGGAACCCCCCACGCCCCAACCACCTCAGTTTTAGTTGTGAAAACAAGAGTATCTGTAGTCCCTTACAAACATGACAGTATCTGTCTTGAGCAGACAGCTGTATGTGTTGCTAAGGGAGCCTGTTAGATGCAATGCCTTTGGATAGTAGCCAACTTTTGAAAGTTTCACTTTGCCCTTTGCCCTTTAGCCTAGATGTCTGGAATTGCAGGAACCTACTTGGCTCAGACGGACTAAATTTATAAATACCAAAAGACAAAATTTTAACTAGGTTTGTGAAGATGAAACAGAGGGTGTGAGAGCATGTGTGTATCTGTATATGTGTGCTGGAAAGGGCTTCTTTCCCTGCTTCTACCTTCATGTTTGAATATGATCTTGAAATGTAATTTTCTCCCCTCTATTGATTTATTTTTGTAATACTGTATTAATGAGAGCTCAAAGAACTTTTCTAACACACTAATGTATGTTAAGTAGTTTTCACCTGCCTTGTGGATGGAATTGATCGGCACTGTTGACCAGAAAGATGGGATAGTCTGTCTTTTGATTTGTTTGGAAGAGGAGGTATGAAAGGAAGCAAGTTGAATTAATCTCATTTTCACTTATTTATGTCTGATGAAAGCAGACAGTAGCAGTCTCCTTAGTTATTTCCTTTGTGCATTTCTTCTAGTTATTTGTATATTCTTTTTCATTTCCTTTTATTAGCCCCAGAACAGGGCCTCCTAGCCAATATGCTACATATAAGTTTGAGATTTCAATATGCCAAGATAACTATTTTCCATAATTCTGGGAGTAATCAGATAGGACTTGGGGTTTCACTGGTCACATTGACCATGTGCACCTTCATTTGCCACTATGTGACATAAAAATACTGTCATTTTCTGTGTGTGCTGTCACATCAGAAAGTTTGAATAGCACGAATTAGAGGAGAACAAAAACTGTCTTATTTTCCTTATTTTCTGTGTTGTGTAGCCCAGTGCCCATTTAGTTGTTCAGTTCAGCAAACATGTCCAGAGAAGCCATTGCAGCATAACTCCTAGATATAGAGAAGGAAGTCTAGATGGTCAAGCACTAAGTGGGATACCTTTCAGAGCTATGTGAGAAAACCTACTAGACTACAAATGAGAGATCAGAGATCTGTTCTAGGTCTTGCCAGGACCAGTCGAGTGTCAAGTTAGTACCAAGCCATGTTACAGTTGGTAGTCATTTAAGATTAATTACTGAACCTCAGTTTCCACACTATTAGATTATAATAGTATTGAACCGAATCTCTCCTGATCCTAAAATTCTTTGAATTTTAGGCAGCAATAAGTGTTCCTGAAAGACATCCGTTGTGCAAGGATATATTGGTCTTAGTGACCAATGAGACAGTTGTGTAGTATATTTCATATATCACCTCCATTGTCTGCTTGGTTTGGCATCAGTAGGTCAAGGGCACTGAGCATTATAGAAAAATGACTTAATTATGTTCAGTTGTCAGTGTCTTTGAGTGATGTGGACATTTCTAGAATCTATAGAATTGAGGAAAAGGTACAACTCACCTAGTTTTTTTTTTTTTGTAATTGAATACGGCTAATTACTTTGCTCCTATGTGCCTGAAACTCTGACATATAATGCCGTTTTTTATCTCTTTGTCAGATCTTTCCTGTTGAGATACCCTCCTTTTTAGTATCTGTGGACAGCATGGTATAGTGCAAAGAATGAGTGTTAGAGACTTCACTAAATCCTTTCTCTGCTGTTTCCATGGGTGACTATGAGCAAATTACTTAACCTCTCAAAACCTCAGTTTCTTCATTTGTCATACACGGAAACTAATGCTTGCCATCACCTGTTGTGAAGATTGAGATAACTTAGGCAGCATGCTTAACATAATATGCAGCACAGTGTAGATTCTCTGTAAATAACTACTGTAAACTTTTGCTCTCAATATTTGCATATACATATCTATGAGAATATCTTTGAATTTATGTAGGGAGAACTTGAAAACAAACTAGTTTTATGTGTAATATTTCTCACTGTAATTGTTTTGTGTTTTAAAGTACTCATGAGTTGGGAGCCCACATTAAGGTTGCTTTTTTTTTTTTTTTTTTTGAGACAAGGTCTTACATGTGCCTAAAACTCTGACATAGGACACATTTTGTATCTCTTTTGTCAGGCTGGCCTCAAACTCACAGCAGTCCTCCTGCCTCAGCCTCAGGCATGCATCACCATGCCCAGCAAGGGTTGCTTTTTGATGGAGAGTATCCTCTTGGCTTGTTCTAAATTGGGGGAAGGGGTTAGAGTACTATTGAGCATTCATTAGTTCATTCACAATATTCTCCTTGTGCCTTCTTTATTAAAATCAAGAAGAGAAAGAGGCAGTCAAACATGATTCCTGTACAGAGAAAAGGTATTTGATAGTTGTACAATTTATATCCAATGAACAAAATTATATTCCACTTGTTTAAAGTCCTAGAACACAAGACATGAACTGACCTTAGCTAGGCTGACACCAGGCTCTCTTACTCATATTCTACATGGATAAATTTCTAGATCTCACTTTGAAAGGTTGTTTTTAGTAGATCAGTTCTGTTTTCTTTTTTAATTTTTAATTTATAGGCAGAACCTTTTTTTTATCCTGGGAATCAAACTCACGACCTCATACTTACCAGGCAGGCACTGTACCGCTGAGTTATGTCCTGTTTTCTTTTTCTTTTTTTCTTTTCTCTTTTTTTTTTTTTTTTTTTTTTTTTTTTTTTTTTTTTTTTTTTTTTTTTTTTTTTTTTTTTTTTTTTTTTTTTTTTTGCGGCACCAAGGATTGAACTCATGACCTCATGCTTGCCAGGCAGGCACTGTACCACTGAGCTATGTCCCCTGCTTTCTTTTTCTTTCTTTCTTTCTCTTTTTTTTTGTGGCAGCGAGGATTGAACTCGCGACCTCGTGCTTGCCAAGCAGGCACTTAGGCCACTGAGCTAAATCCCTGGCCTGTTTTCTTAATAAATCAGTTCTGCTACCATTTAATGAATGCCTCTAGTGGGCAGACCCAGCTGTTGTAAATACAAAGATGATTAAAGACATCTCATGCCCTTAAAGAGTTTATAACATAGTGGTACATTGGATGTTTACATAGATAATAATGATTTTTGGGTGATGCTATTTAATTAAGAAAGTGCTTTTATGTTATCTTATTTCATCCTCACAATATCACTAAGGGGTGAGCATCATTGTCTGTTGTACAAATGAGGAAAGATAGCAAGGGAAAGTGTGACAGTACATGGCAGAACTGGAAACTCAATCCCATCTTTTTGTTGTTGTTGTTTTAATCCATCTTTTTAAAAATTATGACTCTATTTCTTTTCACATTGTCTTCACATTGTCTTTCACATGCTGGTGTTTTTTGGTTTGTTTTAAAAGATCTACTGAGTGATAGCATATCTCGTAGGCATATTCCCCACATAGTCCTCAACACACCCAGGATTAGCTTTGTGTTCATCTTACAGATGAGAAAGCAGAAACTTCAGTAACTTGCTCAGTCATACAATTTAGAATTGCCAGAGTTACGCTTTATACTCTGGTTTCTCTAGCTCTAAAGCTTGGTATACTATGCTTAACCTTTTCCCTTATGTTCAATGGTTTCCATTTTGTCACAGCTTCCATTCAACACGATACAGGAATAGTGTGGAGAAAGGAAAATAAGGAACCTGGAATTCTGTTGGCATCACCATTAGTTACTTGAGACATTTTACTTAATTGTATATACCTTGATTTTTCCAGGTAGTAAAAAAGATAATAGTAGTTTTGGGAAACATTCATGGAATAATCCTCACAAAAATGTATGTCATCCATTTTAGAAATGAAGTAGTAAGTAACCAGTAGTTTTGTCATAAAACTCAGAAATCATGAACTGTGAGTCAGAGGGCACTTTTGTTCTCAGTTGTGCCATTTGTCACTGTATAAACCTTACTGAGCATCAATTTTCTAATCTTTAAAGTGATATTCACAGGTTACAGATATAATTTTCATGAAGGTTTTGTTGGAAGCGATTTCATGCAAAGCAAATATAAGGTAATAACAGTACCTTTTTAATTTAGGTTGTAGTCAGGCTAATCTTGTTTTGTTTTGTTTTGTTACATTTCTTAGTTTTTTGAGAAGGAATCATTGTATATACTTTGATAAGATGGGATAGGCTTTAGGAGTAGGAAGAGCACTCCTAATAAACAAGAGACAAAACAGAACAGAAATGCTAAAAACATCCAAGAATTCTAAGATGCTTTTACAAAAGAGGAGATAGACAAGCAAAAGAGGAGGGTCATTGATTTTTCCCAAAAAGGAATAGATTGGTTAAACAAAATGTGTTGGGAGCCATATGTAATTCCATATGGCTTGTATATGTGGGTTAAGGAAAATGGGGAGAATTAAAAACTATAGAGACTCAGTTATCTGAAGTTTAATAATGTTTATTCCAGTTAAGAGCCATGATGGGTTTTAAATAAGGTGAACTATGATCAGATTTGTATACCATAGATATCAAGAAGCTTCTATTACTATTGCACAATTTATGCTTTGGGGAACATTGATTTAATATATAATTTAAAAACTCAGAAAATTATAAGGGCTAAACAATAATATAAGACTCAAGCAGTTAATGCTTATTTATTGAGACCACTGTGTGCCAGTCATTTTCTGTGGGGTGGCAAAGAGCATAGAACAAGACAAAGTCCATTTCCATGAAACTTTTTTTTTGAACTTGGGAAAGAAAATTATAAACATGTGAACAAGCAAGATAGTTTCAACAGCTTTTTAAAAATGCTATTGAGAAGGCAAGGTATTCAGTATTCAGAATGACCTTTAATTGTTTTATTATCATTTTTGTTTTTTTTTGGGGGGGGAACAGGGTCTCACTAAATAGTTCAGGCTGGCCCTGAACTTACTGTGTAACCCAGGCTGGCTTCAAACTTGCAACAGTCTTCCTGCTTCAGCCTCCTAAGTGCTGTAATTACAGGTGTGTGCCACCATGTCTGACTACTGCTGAATTTTTTGGCTAGGATGAAAAAGGCCTGCACGAGAAACACAACGTTATCAGAATATGGGAGGAAAGCATTTAAGCAGGAATAGCAAATGCAGAGTCATTAGGTAGGAATGAATTGGACAGAAAAAAGGGTAGTGTGGTCGGAGTTCAGAGAACAAAAAGAATGTAGGAAGTTAAGACTGGGAAGGTAGGCAAAAGTCAAATCATTCCCCATGGTAGAGGTGTGACTTTTGTTCTGATTAAAGTATAAAGTTATTGGGAGATTATAAGAAGGAAAGTGAAGCCAGGTATGGTGGCACAGGGCTGTAATTCCAACTTAGTCTCTGTAGTTTTTAATTCTCACCATTTGCCTCATCCCACATATATAAGCCACATGGAATTACATGGGAGGCTGAGGCAGGAAGGAATACTTTAAGTTAAAGATTGACCTGAGCAATTTAGTGAGATTCTTTCTCAAAAAGAAAAAAAAAAGTTTTTTTAAAGGACTGGAGATGTAGGACAATAAATAAATATGCAAATAATTGAGTTTAAAAGAATAAAAAATGAGTGGATTTTTTAAGGAAAAGTGTGAAGGAAGGTTAAGCAGCTGTCGGTGTGGTCTAAATCAAAGGCTTAGAGTCCAGAGGGCACTTCGCTAGGACAAGTGAGGTACTTGGTGTACGCCAAGAAGAAAGTGGAATTTGTGTTACAGTATTCAGCTTTTGGCTTGAGGAGTCAGGGTGGAGGGGCTTTTTCCTTAAAAAATATTCACAAACCGGGCATGATGGCACATGCCTGTAATCCCAGCACTCAGGAGGCTGAGGCACGATGATTGCTGTGAGTTTGAGGCCAGCCTGGGCTACATAGTGAGTTCAAGGCCAGCCTGGACTATATATAGTGAGATCTTATCTAAAAAAAAAAAAAAAATTCTTTTTCGTGACTTGAACTTGTTAAGTTTGAACTGTGTATGAGAGACATCTTAAGTGGAGAAGTTCAGTAGCTATTTGATATAAATCTGGAGGTGTAAATTGTGGGTCTAGGGTTGTGGTTCATTATTAATATTTAAAGGATGAGGATTAATTTTATCTGGAGAATAGGCTGAGATCAAAGCTCTGAGCTGGGGATTTAGCTCAGTGGCGTAAGCGCCTTCCTGGCAGGCGCGAGGTCGTGAGTTTGATCCCCAGTGCCTAGGAGGGGGTGGAGGGGACACGGGACGGGACAAAGCTCTGAGTAATTTCAGTAGGTCTCTGAGAATTGGGTAGGGTAGGAAGTAAACTAGGCAAGTTCTCTCCGAAGAAAAAAATACAGCTTACTTTGGATTATTTCAAACCATGTCGTCGGCCTTGGTAGTATGAGGGTCACTGGTATGCTTGGCAAGAGTGTTTCAGTTGGAATGATGGAAATTAAAAAGTTGGAATGAACTGAGTTGTTAATTGATAGGTAAGGATATTGAAACAATGAATACTGTTTTAGAGCAAAACACAGGATTGGGGCAATAACTGGATAGAAATATATAGGTTCAAGGGAGGATTGATTGATTGATTTTTTTGAGGCAGGATTTTACTGTATGGTTCAGCACTGTTGAATGCAGTATGTAGCCCAGGCTGGCCTTGTACTTGGAGCAGTCCTCCTGCCTTAGCCTCTGGAGTGCTGGGATTTCAGGCAGGTACCAACATAAACAGTGGAAGTAATGTGTGTTTTATGTTAGAGGGAAAGAGCCAAATAGGAAAAAAATAGAGGGTGCTGGAAATAAAGAGGCTCATTGCAGGAGTGAAGTATGTTATATCCAACTCAGAGAAGAGGGACTGGTGGAGTATGTTGCTTTAGAGCCAGGTAGGTAGGGTGCTATCATTATTTTCAGGCAGGGGGAGGGTCCTCTGATCACTTTTCTGTGACATGTGAGGTGAATGTAGTGGAAAGTGGAAGAGAAGGGAGTGCAGAAAAACTCGATTTGAGGAAAGGTGTGAAGTAGTCATATCGAACAACGGGGAATGAATATAGAGAAGTAAAACAGGCTTAAGATTTGTGTTTATAAGTTGCACTCAGAACGGGAGTGGCAGTTGCTTAGTTTTAGCAGTGGTAGCTGTGTGGTTTTACTCTAGCAATCGTCTGTTTAGATGTGAGAGGAGTTAAGGAGATAGTTGAATCTAACAAGAGGTTGAAGTTTCCCAGGTAAGTTAGACTAAGAGAAAAGGGGCAAAGGACTATGTATAGTATTGGACCATTGAATCTAACTTGGTTTATGAAAGGAGGAGGGACGTGAAGAAAGAGTGGACATAGTGAAAAACTGGTGGAATCAACCTGTAGACTAGTGAGCTTGAGGTGCGAGAATTGTGCAAAGTGGGAAAACTAGTACAAACTCTTGATGTGGTAATAGAGTGCTTGAAATGCTTGGAATATTTTCGAGGAGATGCCATTGTTGGCTCTGATGCTAGGTGGGTGACTGAGGTGAAGTAGTGAAAAAATATACTTGGTACTATAAAGACATTACAGTCAAAACCTAGGAGGCCCAAGTGTTGGTTCTATGTGTATGTTGAAGTCCTCTCCAAATGCTAAGACTAAGTGATAGAGATGAAGACAAGGCTAAGACTTCAGGAGGACTACAAGTGGTACCTGTTTTAAAGAACCTAAAGTTTGGATGGAGGGAAGAGAAGTGGTTTAGAAACTATATTGGGAAGCAAGGAGGATGCTTGAAATGGTAGCAGGGAGCCGGGACAAGACTTGCCCCTGCTGAGGTATGGGTAAAAGAACAGCTTTTACTACAAATGCAGCAGTATTCTCAGGGGCAGTCAGGTTTCTTTTAGAGCAGAAAGGAAAAGGGAACATCACAGAAAAGAAATGAATATGTGGAGAGGTTTACTGAGGAGACACATTAACTTCCAGGGCGTCAAAGGACAAGCAGGAGCAGAAGTTAGGGTCAGCAGAACTGATAAACTGAGCTGTATGGAATGAGTGACTGGAAAGACTTGGGCTTTGGTTGATGATGTGCCCTGTTGCTTTTATCCTGACCTAAGCCACCATTATCTCTAGACTATACTGTTAATTTTCAAATTAGCCTCCCTGCTTCCATTGTTCTTCCTAACTCATCTCCCTGAGCAGAATGATCCTTTAAAATCAATCAGAGTGAGCTGGGCGTGGTGGCACACTCCTGTAATCCCAGCACACAGGAGGCTGAGGCAAGAGAATCCTTGCAAGTTCGAGACCAGCCTGGCCTACAAAGTGAACTCAAGGCCAGCCTGAACTGCATAGCAAGACCCTGTCTCAAAAAGACCCAAAAAACAAAAAAACAGAGTGATCCTTTAAAATGCCTTTTTGTTGCCGGGGATATAGCTCTGTGGCACAAGTCTTGCCTGGCAAAGCAAGATTCTGAGTTCAATTCCCAGTACTAAAAAAAAGGAAAAACTTTTTGTTGTTTCAGTACTGGGAATTGAACACAGGAGTTTCACACTGAGCTATACCCCCAGCACCTTTTTCAAGACAGGGTCTTGGTAAGTTAGCCAAGTTAGGCTTCAAGCTGGCATTCTCCTGCATCAGTAAGCCTCCCAGAGTGTTGGGATTACAAGTGTGCAGTACAACACCCAGCCTAAAATGTCATTTTATATTGCTTCTCTTTGCCCAGAACCCTCCACTAGCTTCACATCTCACTTAGCATTCAAGTCAGATGCCCTGTCTGCCTCAGTTTCTTCTGTGCCTTATCTGTTTGTTCTACTGGTATCAAACTGACTTTCTGGGCATTATTTGAACATATCAAACATACCCTTACCTCAGGACCTCTGCTCTTTTTTCAGATATCTGCATGATTCCCTTTCTTTTTTATATGTGACATATACTCAAATGTTATGTGTAAAGGAATTATTTATATAAGTGGTAATTTCTTACCAAATTGTCTATTTCCTTTTGCTCATTTTTATTTTTCTTCATAACACCTACCATCATCTGACATACTGTTCATGTTTGTTGTTTTTCTTTCTCCATGAAGACACTGGCGTATTCTCTGTGCCTAGATAGGTTCCTGACACATAACATGCACTGATTAGACATTTGTACAGTGGACAAAAGGGAAGAAGAAAAGTGTGAGGGGTAATAAGAGACCAGTGTCATGGAAGAGATAGGAATGGAAGAGACGGCTTAAAAGGTAGTTTGGAGAATCTTGGATACTAGGTTCCTATTCTATAGTGACTGAGGGATTCTTGATTTTTTTTTTTCCTAGCTCTGTAAAAGGCCTTCTTGAGACACTACCCTGTTATTTGTTTCTGTGGAATGGATGGTTTGGAGAGTGACTAGAGGGATGAAAATCAGTTACCATTAAAGTCATTTGGTACTGTGAGACTTTGCAAACAGAGTTTGGCACTTAGAATAATACTTTTAGTTACAGATGCTTATTTTATGGATGAATGCCAAAACATGGTAGGCTTCCAATTGAATCAGAAAGCTTCCTTTATTATTTGTTTTTATGATGTTTAGCTTAAAAAGTTTATTTTGTCATGTTTTAAACCAGAATAAGGGATTTTGTTGTAACGTATATAAAAAATAAATTTGGAAAAAAGCAAGTACTCATTTTTGTAGATTTTAAATTGTCCATTTAAAGAGCTAAAAAAAGCGTGGAAAGTACATAGAAAAGGGAGTCAAGGTGAAGGGACTGCATGAAGAAATTCTGTTGAGTGAATATGTTGTATTTCCTTTTTACCCTTGGAAATTTATCATTCATTTTTTGAGAAAATTCGTCCAGATTAGGATATCATCATATAAAGAATTAGTCTTAAAATGTCACTTACATATGAAAATTTGCCACCATCATTAGAGTTTATAGAGTGTTGCTATCTTTGCATTCATCTTTTAATTCTTCTCATAGTGATTGTGGTATATCTTCCTCTGTTGATTTCTTTCTCTTTGCCATTATAAGGTGGAAAGTGAAGAAAAGCAAAAAATTTTTGTAACTGGAAACAAAGTGAGCTGTAAAGATAATATCTTCAGTCTTTTTTAATGCCTCCTCACAAGATGATGCAATAGTTTGCAGACTGCAATAAAAAAACTGAAAGATTATGTTAGTGATGATCTATTTCACTGTTGCATCATTCTTCCCAAGTAAGTCTATGCCATTGGTCTGTTATTATTCTAGTCTTTTTTTAATGACTGGGGGGGGGCAGTTAATGAGTAAAGTTTGTTAAAAATCAGAGTATTTCAATATACAGGGAAAATCAGATCTCCAAAATTTCACAGTAAATACTAGGTGTATAATAGGTTTCAAGGAAATCCATGTGTTAATTACAAGATAGAATGAGGTTTTTTTTTTTTTCCTTCTTTACTCTTCCTAAAGTAAATATATTTTATTTGGGATGCTTCTGAGGAATAAGTCATAAAATTTAAATCCTCACAGGTAAAACTACTCCAAAGTGAAGGTTGTCACTCTGATGTAATGAATACCATATGAATGCTAATAACTCAAATGTATACCTATAGGCCAGTCCTATCTCTGGAAGGTTATATCTCATTGCCTGCTTGACAGTTCCATGTGTAATAGTTTCTCTAATTTAACATCTCCAAAGCTGAAGTCCTGACTGACATTTGCCTTCTCCACCCTGCACATGCTCCACCCATAGCTTTCCTCTTCTCAAATAATGACATCTTCTTGTTGCTTGAGTCCAAAAAAAAAAAAGTCATAGTCATCTTGGACTCTTGTTTCTTTTTCTTGTTAGTCCTGTTAATTAGCAATTCTCTTATGGTCTGACTGTCCAAAAACTCTAAATCTGGGCCTTTTTCACTAGCTCTACTATTTCTGCCCTGGTTCAGTTTGCCATCCTTACTTGCCCAGAATATTGTGAGTCTTCTCTTTGTTTTCCCTGTTTGTACCACTGAATAATTTATTCTGATCACAGTATCTGACCTAATCCTTTTAAAATATAGATCTGACTATACTCCAAATCTACTGATGTATTTCACTCGGAGGAAAAGCCAAAGAATCTCTAAAGGTTCTCATCAGGCAGGCTCCTAGGTACCTCTTGGGCTTTCATCTCCTTGGCTTCCTATTTCTCACTCTCCCAGTGCACCAGTGTTCTTGCTAGCAGTTCCTCAGACATGGCAGGCTCTTGTGATTATTTTTTCTGCTAGCTCCTCTTCTCTAGTCCTCAGGTCTTACATCTCATAGCCTTCAAATTTGCGTTTAAATGAGATCTTTTTCATAAGACCTTTTAGTTAGGTCATTCTATTTTAAATACTCTGTAGCACTTAGCATCTTCAAAACACAATATATGTAGTGTATATCACTACTTGTCTTATTCTGTAGATATTTTTGTGTTGTTCATAGCTGTAGCTCCTGTGTTGAATTATGAATGGTGTTTGATAAGCATTTGTTAGATGGATACCAAATTCCAGAAGTTTTCTGGTTGCTACTTTTTCTTTAATGAGGGCATACTTAGTAGCTACAGGAATCTGTAGTGGTGGAACTTTCTTTGTAGTGGTAGTCATCAGTTAGTTGTGTGCTGTCATTTACCAGTCACTCATGGCCATGTGTATGTGCAGTGATGGTTTATTCCTTTGGGGCAGTGTGCTTTGAGGCCACAAACTGGCTGATTGGGTTCCAGACCTGATTCTGATGCACTGTGTCTAAAAGGCATTAAGCAAATTATAGTATCATGCTTTCTTGTCTATCAAATGAAGACAAAAATAATATTGACCATAGAGATTGTCTTGAGCCATATAAGCTCTCCGTACAATTTCTGGTACATAATACATGTTGAATAATATGTCTGCTATTACGATTGCTTATTGTTCTGGGGCCCATCCCAGCTGTTTCAGCTATGCTCCCGAATGACAGTATTGAGAACCCATGCAGCTCAGGTCTCTTTGCCACACATTTTCATACCTTTTAAAAGACACTATGGTTGTGTTGGGTCCTCCTTCCTAACCTTTACCTCCATTCACAACCCCCCCCCCCCCATCCAGGAGATCAAACTCACGACCTCACACTTGCCAGGCAGGTGCTTATGCCACTGAGCTAAATCCCTGGCCCATTTCTCTTTAATGTTTAAACTTATTTACACTTCTAGCATTTTAATTCACATTTCTTTCCTTCTTCCCTTCCATCCTTTCACAAGTATTAATTAAGCGTTAATTTCCCTTTTTTTGCTCTATTCTGAATCTAGTGGTTTTCTTTTCCTGTCTTTATTCCTTTGCTCCATGCATAAAATAAAAATCACTTTCTTATGATAGATTGGCTAGAATTAAATTTCTACAGGGCAAGTGGAAATGCTTAACGTATTCAAATAAAATTGAATTAACTTACTTTTTAAAACTTCCAAACTCCTCCCCAAAACAATAATGACAAATGTTGCAAGCCTGTTATTAAAACCTGTGAAAGTAGTCTTCCTTTCTCTAAATCTCCATGTCTCCACTTTGTTAGCCAGTGATTAATATTTCATCTGCCAGCCATTTATTTTCACTTGTGGGTGTGTGGTTTTGGTGAAGAATATTACTTTTGCAAATAAATAATTGATTTTGACCACTCATTAATTGAATGAAAATTTGTTGAATTTTTACTACAGTATGCAGAGATACCAGGTAGGGAAGCTTTGCCTTTAAGAATGTTACCTGAATTTTTTTCCCCCTTTTCTTAAACTACACCTAACTAGTGGGCTATTGACTTCATTCACATTCATTCTCTTAGCAAAAATTAAAGAAAATATTTTGTCAAAACACTTTAGTGCTTACTGTCTTAGTCTGCTGGGACTGTTGAAACAAATTATCAGAGAGATTGGGTGGCTTAATGAACAGAATTTTGATTTTAGAAGTCCACGATCAGGATGCCAGCAATGTATATTTTATTCTCTGAGGCCTTTCTCTTAGCTTCCAGGTTACTGCTATCTCCCTTTGTGCTCACGTTACCCTCTTTGTGGATAACGATGAGGAAAGAGGCTTGAGAACTCTGCTTTCTCTTCTTTATAAGGACACTAATCAGGGATCCCTCACCCCCTCCATGACCTCACTGAAACTTAATCACTTCTTTAGAGGCCCCACCTCCTAGTAAGTTACCTGGGGCCTCAACATAGGAATTTGGGGGAGGTGGACACAAACATTTAATACATGATGTTTCTTTCTGATTTGTAAAAAATCTGAGTACTTCCTGTGCAGTAACCATCTTGGCAGACCTGCCTGTGTCTAGACGTTTAAACTGAAGGAAATTAAATCAGCCTCGCTAGGCCACAGTTCCTTGTCAGTAAAACAGGTATTGAACTGGTTGATAACCATAATTCTATTAATTGCTGTTATAGTCCATTTTAATTTCTGTCCTTTATTTTCCTCTTTCCTTAGGTCTTTAGGATTGTTTGTATCAAATTTCCTGTTTTTTATTCTTTCTGGGTTTCTTATTTTGTTTCTTTATAATTTTTGCATCTCATGTCCCACCCTCTATCTCTACCCACCCCTTTCCTGAATTGGACACATTTTCTAAGAACTTGTAAGTTTATGATATTCATTAGCTCTTTATAAGATTAAGAAATAGATGGACTAATTTATGTATTTTTTGTTAAAGACAATGAAAAACATTTAAACTTATTTTAAATAAATTGTTTTCTAGTCACTGTATTTTGTCATATTTTGTATTTTTTGACAAAATACCAATGATAACCTCAAGGAAGAAAGGTTTATTTTGACTCATGGTTTCAGAGATTTTGGTCCATGGTCACCTGGCCTGTCTTACTTTTGGGTCCATGATGAGGCAGAGCATCCTGGTGGGAAACAGATGTTAGAGCACAGTGGCTCACCTCATGGCAGACGAGAGAGGGAGGGAGGGAGGGAGAGAGAGAGAAACAGACGGAGAGAGACAGGCAGACGGAGAGGGAGAGGGAGAGAAGCAGAGACAGAGAGAGGGAGGGCAGAGTGGGGGAAGGAGACAAGGGGTCTGGGGACAAGACAACAGCTCCCAAGGAAGGGCACACCTCTAAGGATCCACTGTCACCTGGTCGTCCATCAGATTGTGAACATATCAACAGGGTGACCCATAGATAAAGTCACTGCCCTCAGGATCCAGTCACTTCTCCAAAGCCCCACCTCTGTACACTGCTGCTTTGGGACCATGCCTTCAATACATGAGCCTTTGGGAAGCATTTCAGAATAAACCATAACCATTACTATAGTATAGAGTGGTTTATTTTCCTGTAGCTTGTAGTCTTGTGTCAACCAAGTTTTCTCACAGCATTATTTCTTAGAATTTAACCACAGGAGGCTAGTGATGTTTTTTTCATGTACATTTTTACTGAAATGTCTAATTTACTATGGGAGGTCAGTAAGTATGAATTGATGAGGTGATGATTATATACTGTCTATGCTTGAGGGAAGGAAAGACCTTGGGATATCCCTCTAGTTTCTCCTTTTTGATTAGTGACATTTGACAGTAGTTGTTCTGCAATCTCAGTGGCTTTTCTCCTTTTGTGAATATTACTAAAAAGCTATGAAGGATGTAACAAGCTTCACAGGATGTAAAAAATTTGGGTAAGATGGATACGAGACTTAATTGGTGATAACATTTGCCTGACTGAGGAAGTTTGTCAGAAACAGTGTCACTTAGGACTGTTGTAGGACCAAGATGATAAGTGAAAAGAGGCCTTACCCTGGTTTTAAGATAAACCGATGGGCACAGTCTTAAAGACAAACCATTCAATCCACATTTTGTACAATTTAAAACTGTTTCCTTTAGAATTAAAAAATCTAATTCCTATGACACAGCAATAGGCATTGTGTTAGTGGTGATAGTTACAAAGATGCTGGTTAGCAGCTACTAATTTTTGAATGCCTACTATTTGCCAGTCTTACTATTAGGCATTTTACAGTCATTAACATATCGCATCCTAAGAGAAGCCCCATAATAACTGGCTTCTCTGGTAAACTCCATGTTCCAGCAGTGTAGTATAGTGCTGGATACATATCAGGTACTCAGCAGATGTTGAACTGATTTGAACTGTAGCATACCATCTTGCTTAGAATTGTTAGTCTCTGTCTACTCTTGCCTAGCTATGGATTACAAATTTAACTCCTTTTACTCTGAATTAATCTGACCTTAGATTAACAAGGTACTCTCCCACTAATCAGGTTGGTCATTAAATAATCTGATGCCTCAATACCCATGTGGTAGGGGTTAAATGTTAGCCTTATTATTGGTAGTTTGTCTAGTCTGCTCACCAGGCCTTTTTGCACCTTGCATGGTGGCATTCATTATAGTTTCTCTTGGTATCTGAGCTCAAACACTGAGCTTCAATTCAGTTAATGAAGGAGTCAAACATTTTTTTTGCTAGTACCTTTTTTCAGTTTATTGGATCCTACTAATTCCTTTTTTTCTTGCTTTGCACTTTATGGAATGCATTCCTTGTGTGACTTATATCCCACTGTATAGCATCTTACTTTGTCTTCTTATCTTGAACTCCTTAATTCAGAACAACTCAGATTAGGCTAGTGCAATCTATCCTTGAGACTTGACCATTTGGATCTTGACTTCTTTCCAAAGAGATCTATCTTTTCCCAGTTTGTATTTGACCAGCCTTTATTTCAGTTTCATAATTCATGCTTTCAGGACTTCACTGATTCCCTATATTTTCATTGTTGGGTACTGAGGCTACACACAGTCTGAAGTTCCTCCTGGCCGTTACTCAGAATGCCTTTCTGTGGTGGACCTTCATAACCTCCCTTTTCTGATCTTCCCATTTATTTTGTTACCATCTTCTCCAATCATATGGAACACATTATGTGGGGAAACCTAGTTATATTTCAGAGTGTAGGTCTTGGAAGCATGTTTATGCACTGCCAAAGTTCAGTTTCCCTTCATCTATCTCTCCCCAGGTAATTAGAACAAATGCACACAGTGACCTTTTAGAATATCTTTCAAAGGAGATAGCCCAGTGTACCAATTCTCCCAGGAGACTGCTGAATGGAAGCAACTGGCATGTAGCAGTAGTGAGCAAGAAGATTTAAGCCTTTAAAATGAGCAATTTTAGAAGTACGGAACTAAATGGAAGCAAGAAAAGCAAGGGGAATGGGGAAATAGTGGTACTTCTTACCTGGAAAAGATTTTTAAATAATGTTAAAAGCAGTAATGAGTTGTTTTCTTTAAATTTCATTTTCTGTTTAGTCATATCTCTCAGGGTATTAGTTATTGGGCTAAATTACATTTTTACTCATCTTTAAATAAAAAACCAAAGATACATAGATACCTATATATGTTATAATTTATTAAATTTCTGCATGTTGTCTCTAAACAAATCCTGAAATTTCAAATTATTAGGTGTCAGAACCTAATAATATACAAGACTGTTTTGAAAGGAAATTGAGACCTGCTTTTATTATTCATTTATCAAAAAAAGGGTATATTCTGTATAAGCCTAGCCAAGTCTTCTATACTTGCCATGTGTACTCTTGCAATATAGTTCATATTCATATTTTCAGTATCATTCTGTGTAATTTATTCCCACATATGCCAGTTCTCAATTAACCAGAAACTAGGGTTTTTCTTTTTTCCTGCAGTTTTACTGTTTCACCTATTCAACACAGCAGTGGATTTATCTGATCCTTATCCTTTTGCATATTGACTGCTGTTTTGAACCTTTTGAAGGAACTACGCCACAGAAGTCTATATTTACATTTCATATGGTTAAACCTTCATTCTCAAAGAGGAATGAGGGCTTGTAAAGCAAAATCTGAAGGTTAGGATAAGAGAGACGAAAAAAGAATACTTAAACCTCTAAGCAATAATAAACATTTCAGAAAGTTTACTCTACAAGGTATTCTGGGTTGATGGGTAATTCAGAAAATAAAAGTAAAGTACTGTATTATAAAAACAAGAATTTTGTTCATAAAATGTTGAGAAGCACTGGCTCAAAGTCTTTACCTTTCTTTGGGTGACTAGAATCCCCACCTTAGTAGATACATGTATTAGAAGAATGTCACTAGGGTTTAGGTTCGGAAAGTGTGGGACAGCTTGAGGGAAGTTCGACCTCACCCTCAGAGCCAGCATATTCTCAACTCACACTTTCTCTGGAGCAGTCAAAGCCTGGTTAGTTTAAACACCCCATACCATCCCTTTAAAAAAAAAAGTCTCTCTTAGTGGATTGACCTCTTAATAGGGCAGTTGAAATGCTGCATCTGGAATGTTTTGTCTGTTGGTCCCTGATTTAAAAGAATTGCCATGGAGTGGAGGTAGGATTTAGATTTTGGGCCTAGTCCTTAATAAGAAAAGGGTTGGAGTTTTTGCAAAAGGAGGTGAGGGTTAGAATTGAAGAAAAAGGTCCTTTTGCTAAAGTAAACTATTAAAATGAGGTAGGAGTAGGAAGTGGACTTGGGGAAAATCCCTAACCTAGAAATATTAATGGTTTGCAAGGAAAAAAAAATAAAAGTATTTAAATGGAATAACCCCTTAAAAGAGGAATTATAACCACCTTTAGTTTTTTGCCTTACAAGTTCTTAGTATTTATTTTGGGTCTTCAGTAGCTCTGAGACTCTAAAGAAAGTTCTGGACCTAGTCCCTAGAGCAGTGTGCATATTTAAAACATTTTGCACACAGTTTTCAAGAGGTCATGGGCCCTGTGAAGCTCAACTGTATTGAGAATGCGTTAACTCTTTTGTCACCTGCTGTTAGTCAGACATAGTGAAAATATAGTGAACCTGGTACCTCAGGAAATATTTGATGGCTAAAAGGTGATTAGTACTGCTTGACATGTGGATGAAAAATGTGTTAAATTCAAGGTAAAAGTGTATGTGCATCTGCTGATACTAGAATCTGGATTTTAAAGAACTTGATTTCTCTTTAGTTGGTACATTTTTATTTAAATTGATGACAACTGATGTAACCAAGGTATGAGGTATGTCACTTAATGGACTGGCCAGAATATTTGCCTGGAAAATCAGCTGCCGTGCAAGCTTGTCATTCATTATGACTCTGTACAGATCACTTATCCCACTGTATAAACAGATACATCATAAAGGATGCTAGCAAACTGAATTATAGGATACTAAAAAGCAACACATAGAGAATTGCTCCAACTCATAATTTTCACACTAAAACCACAGTTAATATAATTAGGAGACAAGGATTCAAGACTACAGCAGCCACTGTGCAATCGGATGTTTCGGTACACAGCAGCTTACAGTTAAGGTGGCGATAACAGGCTGGATACAGATGATGTATGTGGAATGAGAACCTGAATGTTTAAGAAAACTAGAGTGGGCTTCCTTACTGAGTCTGAGTGACAACTGAAAGCAGGGTCAGGCAACATTACACAGTTGTGGGCTGCATCCTAAACTCAAAGGAGACCATCCAGGAGAGGAATTTGGTGGTGAGTCAGAAAGCTCAGGTGGCGTTTTAGGGGTAAGATTCATGGATGTAAGGTTCCTGAGCAGTAGGGACTCAAGACCTCTCTAGCAAATAGTTTTTGGTCTCCACTTAATTTCCTTTTATTCAGCAAATACAGTATGCAAACCTACTGTAGGCCAACCACTATTGCAGGTTCTGATTTACAAAACAGCTTTGATTTGGATTGAGCATTCTTTCATTGCTTTATCACAGAGACACTTTTATATGTTTCTAGTAAAATAAGAATGAATCCCTACACTGATCAACCTGAAGCTTGACATCATGTGAGACAGACGGACTGGAAGAAGAAGAATGCAGAACAAACAGTTCCTGGCTAGTAAGTTATTCCTTACTAGCCAGGTGTGGTAGCGCACATCTGTAACCCCAGCACTCAGGAGGCTGAAGCAGGAGGATTGCTGCAAGTTTGAAGCTAGCCTGTTCTACATAATGAATTCAAAGCCAACCTGAACAACAGAGCAAGACCCTGTCTAATTAAAAGTTATTTCTTCCTGACCACATAAGTAGTTTATAATTCAGGGATTGGATTTTCTAAATTCTTTTGAGGGATGAACATCATACTTTCTGATGAGGTATCATAAGAATGATGGTTTTATCACTTTCTTAATAATACATGTTACTTAGTAGCACATGTTATATCTTATTTTAAAACACAATTCTGAGGTATTTATAATGCGTGCTTTCACATTGTTGTTCCAAACAGGAAATAACAAGTACTATAGTATTAATGTGAACTTTCTGAGAAGATTCTATATATTGGTGTTGATCCTAAATTGATTTAAACCAGAACTTCTATCTCAAATTTCCCTCAGTCCCACCTTCCCTCCGTTCCAGTTTTATTATATAGGTAATATAAAAACCAAGTTTTAAAAAGTGTTCTGACATGCTACCTGGATAATACCTTTGGAAAAAGTCATATCTAAAAGTGTTCCTTTTAATATTTATATTTTGTTTTTGGCTAAGATGTTTGAAGGGAACTTCTTCTAGAGGTAATAAAGAAAACTTTTTTTTTGGTGATGGTGTTGGGATTTGAATCTTAGGACCTTGCATGAATTACACAAGTGCTCTACAGCTAAACTACCTTCAAAGCCCAACACTTTCTAAACTCTGAAGGTCCAATGAAAGGTCGAGTCTATAGTCTTTTTTTTTTTCTTCTTCACAAAGTGATTTTCAAAGAATGCTAATAAAAATAATCAAATATATTAAAGAAGGGACTATCTTTTAAGTTTTAATAGCTCTTATTGGAGTGACAACATTTTGTTAATAGAGGCCAGGTATCCCTTATCTGAAATGCTTGGAACTAGAATATTTCATAATTCAAATTATTTTGGATTTTGGAGTACTTGTATAATTGAGTCTCCTGGTTGAGCCTTCTTAACTTTGGGGTTAGGAATGCTTAATTTATATTTTAAAGAAACATGAATAATAAAACTGAAAAGGCTATTTTAAAAAGGTATCTACATACTGGTTTTGTCTGTGATGTGGGCAACTGAGTGGTGAAGAACAAAAACTATATCATAAAGTTCATAAAATACTTTGAATATATGATATTATAAATACTGGGCATAATTATTTTGTGGTATTCTGGGTGACAGAAATATTAAAATACAGACAGGCACACTTTTTTTTTGAGATAAGGTTTCACTGCATAGTTCAGTCTGGCCTTGAACTCACCATGTAGCCCAGGCTGGCCTCAAACTAGTGGAAATCCTACCTAAGTGTTCCGAGTGCTAGGATTACAGTCGTGCACCACCATGCCTATCTTACTCAGATTATTATTATTTTTTTTATTTTAGTGTTAAGTAGTACTTTTTTGTAATTAAACTCTTTGTTTTGAGATAATTGTAGATTTACCATCCGTGTTGAAAATACGGTCTTTGATGGAGTTTTGCCATAGGTGAACCCTTATGACCCAGTCATAATCAAGACTGTGTAACCATCACCACCAAAGTTTTTTTCCTTTACCACATTTGATTTGCTGGTTTCTTCTGAACAATCTGAAGATAAAATTTAAATTGTGTATGTTGTGTATGAAGTGTCCCTTGAGTACCAAATCCACATTTATTTTCTAAAATTAAGAGCATTTTCTTAGGTGACCATAATAGTTATAAAAATCAAGACATTTAGTATAGATACTCTTATAAAATCTGCAGCCCATATAATTTACTATTTGTCCTAGTGTGTTCTTGATAACAACAGATAGACTTTCTCTCTCATTAAATTTTTTATTTTCAGATATTTATAGACTCAAGGTTATGAGTTTGATCCTCAATTAAAAAAAAAGTAGACTTACATGTAGTTGCATGAAATAATAGATATATCTTGGGCTCCTTTACTTTTTCTCCCTATTGGTAACATCATGCAAAATTGGTTTGTGTTTGGATGTCCCCCCAAAGCCTCACACAGTCATGGAGGTGGCTGAATCTAGTATTTGTGATTGGTTCATTGTCTAGCACTGGGATTGGTGGTGTGAATACTGCACCTGCCCAGGGGCGGATAGCCGGTGTACAGTGTAAGAGATGAAAGGAGGTGTGCTTCTCCCCTTTTGCTGTTATTGCTTGTGCTGTTTTCTGCCCCATGAACTGTTACCCCCTGTCATGTGCCACTCTGCCTTGGAGCCAGCTGATTATGGGCTGAAACCTCCACAAACTGTGAGCTAAATAAATCTTTCTTTTCCTAATTTTGGGCATCACGTGTTTTGTCCAAGCAATGAGAAAAAAGTAACCAAGACAGTATCACAGCCAGGGTATTGACAGTGGTAGTGTCAAGATACCGAACATTTCCATTGCCACTGGGACCACTCATGTTCTGCGTTTATGACCACAACTACTACCCATTTCCCCCATTCCTTCTTTAACTCATGGCAGACACCAATCTATTTTCCATTTCAGTAATGTTATTTTAATAATATGTAAATGAGATTCATCCAGTAGAATCCTTTTAGGGTTACATTTTTAAGCACAGTCTGTGCTCTGGAGATTCATCCAGGTTGTTGCATGTATAAGTCATTTATCCTTTTTTATTGCTCAGTGCTGTTCCATGATATAGCTGTACTGTAGTTTGTTTAAACAGTCACACGGTGAAGCACATCTTTGTTTCTGTTTTCTTTTTTGTAATTAAAGCCATTACAAATATCTGTGTATAGGTTTTTACTTGAACATACTTTTCATTTTTCTGGATAAATGCTCAGGGGTACTGTTCCTGAGTTTGATGAGGACAATGAATACACTTTTTTTTCTTTTAGGAAATGGCTAAACCATTTTCCACACATTTTGTAGCATATTATAACCACCAACACTGTATGAGTGGTTTAGTTTCTCTGTATCCTTGTTAGCATTTGATCCTGCTTCTTTTTTTTTCCCCTCTCTAAATTTTGAGTTTAATTTTTATGTACTCTAACATTGATGGAAAAAATCACTCTGACATTAACATTTAAGCTATTGATACTGCTTCTTAAAAAGTCATTTTGATAGGTGTGTACTGGTATCTCACTAGTTTTAATTTGCATTTTTCTAATGGCTAGTGATACTGAACATATTTTCATGTGTTTATTTAAATAACCATATATCCTCTTTGATAAGATGTCAGTATCTTTTGCTTAATTGGATTATTTTTATTGTTAAATTTTGAGAATTTTATATCCTAAAGATGGGTCAGATATGTGGTTTGAAAATAGTGTCTCCCACTTTGTAACTTATCTTTTTGTTCTATTAACAAGGTTATCACAGGATAATATAAAACATTAATTGTAAGAAAGTCCAGCTTATTAATTTTTCTGTTTATCATGTTTTGTGTGTTACATGTAAGTACTCTTGCCTAGTCCCAAATTCTGCAGTTATGTAATTTTATCTTCCACAAATAATTTGGTGGGGGGGCTGCATGTGTGGGCTCCCTGTGGCTCTTTCTGTATTATTATTGGGGCCTGCATGTTGGGATGTGTGGCTGTGGCCTGGTGAGCATAGAAGTCAAGGCTCCCCACTCAGCCCTAGTTGGATTACAACCATCGGCTCGTTTTCTGTCTCCCAGGTTGCCCCTTTTTCTTGTCCTTTGGTTGTACAGAGGGGACTTTTGTTAGGGGGCTTTTTCTTTCTGTGTCTGTCTGTCTGTCTGTCTGTCTGTCTGTCTGTCTTTCCAGGTTCTTCAGCTCCAAATCTGGGCTGTATGTGGCAGAAGAGAAACCAGAGACCTCACTGTACTGTGCTAAGGGTGCTCTCGACTCCTTTCTTCTCTCCGCCTTTAAAAGTCCCCTGAGGGGGGCCAGGCATGGTGACGCACATCTATAATCCTAGCATTTGGGAGACTGAGGCAGGAGGGTCATTGTGAATTCGAGGCCAGCCTAGCTTGTACAGTGAGACAAACAGTCATCTTATGGTTGTTTAATATGTTAACTGTCTAAAGCAGTGGTGGCAAGTCTATGGCACATGTGCTGCATCCGGCTGTTTGTATGTCATGGAAAGCTCTAAGAAGTTCGTGGTCACTGGTCTAGAGTTTTCATTATACTTAGGAGGAAGAGCAAAAAGTATGACTATCTTCCTAAAAGCAGAAACAAATAGTTTTATGTTAAACGAATACACTAGTTGTGTCTGTCAAACAGAAATGAGAATATGAATTAATGTATAAATATTCTAAGAGAAATAAATGGTTCCAAGAGAAATAAATGGGGTTTGAAACTGACTTATAAATGTAAATGTGAGCTTGAAAGTTAATTTAGTGTATGTACCATTGTTGCCCCCTGATTGACATGTTTTGAAATTTTGTTTTCTTTTTTCTCTTTGAAATAAAATGGATTTGAAAAAAAAATTTAAAAAATGAAAGTTAACTTAGTAATATGAACATTCCAAGACAAATAACTGGAACATATACTGTCTTCCAATTTGCCTTTTTGTGTTAATTTGTTTTTTAGGAATTAAAGTTTTAAAAATCACAGGGCTGCAGAGATGCTCAGGAAATACATATTTATCTAATCATTCAGTTTGAATAGAAAATTTCACATTATCTTTTCTAGTAAGTTCTTCAAATTTTCGAAATTTTGTTTGGTCCTGATTGATGTCAAGTTTTTAAAGCCTGCCCCTAAGCCAGACTTTTGAGAAACTTTTCTTAAAACATACTATTTATCTGGTCGTTATGGGAACATAATGATGAGCATGTAGAATATGTGTTTCCAACTGGGTTTCTGGCTCTTCTTGAATCCAGGACCTTCGCTCAGACTGCTGTCTTATTTGGCTTATTGCTGCTTCTTGTGCCAGCAGTTTAAGTTTGTTTCCCTGATTTGCCATGGTTTGTGCTATTGCTTCCTTTTTAAGGCTGAAGAACAGGGCAGGGGATTTAGCTCAGTGGCACAGGTGCCTGCGTAGCAAGCACGAGGTTGCAAGTTCGATCCCCAGTACCAAAAAGAAAAAAGAAAAAAAAAAAGAGGCTTAAAAACAGCGTCATTGCCAGACATGGTGGTGAACCAACAGCCCTACTTACTTCGGAGGCTATGGCAGGAGGATCTCTTGAGTCCAAGAGTGCAGGATGAGACTAGGCAGCATAGCAAAACCACTGTATCTGTTTAACAAATGAGGAACTGCTATAGACTTGAAATGGTCAACTGTGATTATTTCCAACATGAATAAAAAAGTGGCTATTTAATCTTGCTTTGTGGTGTTGACCTATATATATATTATACTTGGAAAGTTAATACAGGTCCACAGTCCTTTATTTGAAACCATTAAGATGTATATCATAACTTGCAATTTTCTGGATTTTAGAAGGGATATGTAATACATATACACCGTATTAGAGTATCCATTCATCTATTTGCAGCAAAATGTTTTACAGTGTGCACACCATGGTAGCCTTAAATCCTCATTGGTTTAGGGTTACATTTATCACTAACTGAATTACTGCTACCACACAACCATAGGAGAGGAGAATGAAGAAGAAAGAAAGATACTTGGTTTTTTATGCCTTTTGTCTGTTTGAATGAAAGATAATTAGGTTTGGGTTCTAAGTAGATCGGGTAGTCAGCAAGTGTAGTCAGAACAAAAGTCCCTGATTTTAGCCCTGAACTTCTCTCTGTTTAATGCATGAAGAGCTGCCATAGGCTTAACTTACCAACTATGATTGTTTCCAATATGGGGAAAAAAAAGTGGCTACTGATATAATCTTGTTTTATGGTTTTGATTTTAAAAATCATTGGATTCATACTAGGATTTTGGGTTTAATCCTGTAAGGATCAGACTTTCATCTTATTTATCCTAAATCCCTCTTTAATCTTACTAATTATGCCAGGCTATTTCCCCAAAGGCCAGGATGCATATGTATATGTAAATATTCATGGTTATTTTTTAAAAGATAACTCTCTAGTCTAGCTTTCTCTCCTTGGAGGAATTCAGCTTTCTCAGGAAGGACCATGTGGCTATGCAGAATTCTGCAGAGCAGCGTTATTGTTTCAAGGGTGACCTCAGTGCTGTGTTCTTATATCTAATGTTAAAGAAGTCTTGGCATTGCTTCCTAAGAGGGAATCTAGTCTTAATCCTGGATTTCCTAAGAAGGCATTTATCTCCCCCACTCCCACCCACCCACACACACTCCCGCACTGGGGATTGAACCCGTGGCCTTTGTATTGAGCTACATCCCTAGCCCTTTAAAAATTTTTTGAGACAGGCTTTTCCTAAATTACCCAGGCTGAGCTTGAATGGGTTATCCTTTTGCCTCAGCCTCTGATGAAAGTGGGATGTTATTTGAGTTCAGAGATTCTTAGTCAAAAAAATACTAGTTGGAGTAATTATGATTGAGATACCATTCCCCTTTGGTGGAACTGGAAATCACTTCTCCCCTGCCCCCCCCCTCCGAAATCACTTAACTTTTGACTTTTGAACTGAAATTGTACTGTGTACATTAGGAAAAAAAAAATACATGTTTAGTCTTGGGTCTTTTGATTTCAGTTTGCAGAATATAACTGATTGAGACCTTGTGCTGTCTGTTCCTTTTTTCAGAGGATAATTGGCAGTGACCATGTAAGCAATCAGTAAGAAATCCTAAGTAACCATAAGTTGCTATTTTTTTTTCATTTTTACCTTTAACTGATCGAACTCACGACCTCTCACTTGCCAGGCAGGTGCTTATGCTACTGAGCTAAATCCTCGGCCCTTTCATTTTTACCTTTAGGAGTAGAAACATTGGATTTCTACTTTTAGGGGTAATCCAATCAAAAATTGTACTTATTGAGTCATGAACCAATAAACCTGTGCTAATTATTCTCTTGAGGTTCCCCATGATTGTTTCCTTCTAGTTGTTGAGTGGGTCGTTACTGGTTTTGTTTTTTTGTTTTGTTTGTGGTACTGGAGATTGAATCCAGGACCTCTTCACCCTGAGCTGTTCACCAACCTTTTTAATTTTTAGATATGCTGGCTAGGTCCCCAAGTTGCCCAGGCTGGGTTTGAACTTCTGCCTTAGTCTCCTTACAGAGTGCTGAGATTACAGGAGTGTGCTACCATGCCCGCTACCCAGTGGTTGTTATTATTGTACATATGAATTTATTTTTGTCTTTTTGAGACAGGGTTTCACTGTGCAGTTCAGGCTGGTCTTGAACTCACTGTGTAGCCCAGGCTGGCCTCAAACTCACAGCAATCCTCCTGCCTCAGCCTCCTCAGTGCTGAGATTACAGGTGTGCACCACCATGCCCGGCTTTATTACTATTTTTAATTAGCTTGCCATTATCATAAGTTTTGACTTGGTACCAAATATAGATTCCTTAAATTACTATAGCATGATGGTTTTATGTCTGGGTAAAAATTGTGTCAGACATTCCTAACCTTATGTATGAGTTAGTTACTCACATATTCCTAGACAGAGATATAGCACACTACTGTCCTATGAATTAAAACTGGCCTTAGTTTTTGATATTATATATTCACTTATCTTTTATTCTTTTCCAAATGAACTGAGTACAGGTTTTTTTGCTTGTATTTTTATGTTTACTTTGCATATTTATTTAAGAGGAAATTGAGGGAATTTCTTTGCCAAAAGGAGAGCTAAATCATCTAGTGCCAACACTGATACTAAAAAATAGAAGTTGTTAGCAAAATCTGATTTTTAGGGCTAAGGAACTCCCTGGGTGTGGTGTAATTATATAGATTGGAGCTTTGGCAGAAGTGAGGAGGGGCAGCTTTGATTTCTAATCCTCTTTGGGGGAAGCTCCATATCAGGGCTGCACAGGAACTGTCACTGAAGCAGTCCTTTTATCATAGAGGAAATTTTAATTTAAAAATGTTCTTGCGTCGTGAGCAGAGTAAGCAACAGCTGGCTACACTGGACATTTATCTCCTTCAAACCACATTACCAGTAATTGCATTAAATCAAAGTCAAAAGAGATTACAGGTCTGAATGGAGCAAGGGGCTGGTGCTAACCCAAGGATTCCCACACTGCTGCATAGCTGCTGCCAGAGCCCTTCCCTTGGCCCCAGTGGGGATGAGAGTCAGGTGAAGCTGTTAGGTACCTGATAGTTCATCTGTAAGGCAGAGCATGATGAATGCAGCCCAAGAAGGGAAGCAATTACATTTAAGACCCCATGGTCTTACTTTTTGCTTAGGTTTTTACATAAAACATGAAGAAATAAATGGTGTGTCATTTTTTTTTGTACTACTGGATAAAGAGGAGATTTGTTTGAGCATAAAAATCAATTGTATTGCTCAGCTTCTGTATATATTAATAGTCTCTTCTTGGTCGAGCATGCTCTTACTTGATTCATTCATCATAAATTTATTGTCCTACCCTAGGTATGTGGTGTAAGAAGCTACCCACTGCCCATTCCCACAGCTGTCTTTCTTCTTTTAACGGAATTATATGCAGCTTATTGCATATTTCTGTCTCCTGTTGCGGTCACTTATTCCTCAGATGAGGATCTGGCTTCATAATTCAGAAAATTCTCAATTTCCTCTAATACTGTTTCTAAATGATTGGAGATAACGATGACGAAAACAATGATGACAATACCAGCAGCTATAATGTAATAATCGCAATATACTGGGTTTATTCGTTTACTGATTGATTTAGCCATCACGACATCCCTTGGGGTAGGTACTATTACCTCGTCTTTTTCCAGATGAAGAACTTGAAGCAGAGATGTTAATGTTTCTAAAATTACACAGCTGGGAAGTGAGGGTGCTAGGATTTGCTTATGTATACCAGGCAGGTATCCTGCCACATGTTAGGGATACTTGAGGAGTAACATAGCCTATGTTGTCCTTGCCTTCTTGGAGTGGGGAAGATAGAAAAGATGTGTATGGAATGTAGGGGAAGGATTTGTGTGAGCGCTGAGAAGCTATGTAGCAGGAATCTAAGCTAGACTAGTCAGAAGTGATTTTCAGAAAAACCCGCTTAAATCGCATACCTAATTTGCCACCATACTCCTAATCTTCATATGCTTCTCTTATAGTGTTTTACAACAGACTAGTACCTTTTCCTTCTTTCCCTTTGCCACTCCTTCCTGCTCCAAAGAAAGTAGCAGTTTTTTAAAAAGACTCATTCCAATAAATGGGGCAGGAATTCATTATTTTAATTTGTTAACATTTCTATTGAAGTGTAATTAATATACAATAAACTGTATATATTTAAAGCTTATAATTTAAGTTTTGACATATGTATGTGACCATGAAGTCATCAGCACAGCCAAGATAATTAGCAGATTAATCACCTCCATAAGTTTCTTTATACCTCTTTGTAATCCTTCTAAAATCTCCTATCACTTCTTAAAGCAACCACTGATTTGCTTTCTGTCACTATAAGTTTGCATTTTCTAGTGTTTTATAAAAATGGAATTATACAGTAAATACTTTTTTTTTGCCTGATTTCTTTCACCTAGCATTATTATTTTGCAATTCATTTATGTTATTGCATATATGAGCAGTTCATTAATTTTTACTGCTAAGTAGTATTCACTTGTGGATATATTACAACTTGTCATTTATCTGTTGATGTGATATTTAGGTTTTATTTTTAGGCTGTGACAAATCTGTTGAGTATTCATGTACAAATCTTTGGATATATTTTCATTTCTCTGGGATAAATATTTAGAAGTAGAATGGATAGATCATATGGTTACCATTTAATGTTTTTAAAAATTTGACCTTTTCCCATATTAGTTATATTATTTTACATTCCTAACACCAATATATGAGACTTTGAGTTCCTCCATAGCCTTGCTGATATCTCTCATTGCCAGTCTTTTTAATTTTAGTCACCCTGGGAGTAGTGAATAAAGATATTGAGCATCTTTTCATGTGCTAAAATCTCTTATTTAGTTTCTTTTTTGGTGACATGGTCAAATCTTAAACCTTTTTCTTTTCTTTAATTGGTTTATTTTAAAAGTTCTTACATACTGTAGATATAAGTCCTTTTTCCGATATGTACTTTGCAAATATTTTCTGTAAGTTGCAGTTTGTCTTTTTATTTTTCTCACAGTATCTTTTGATGAGCAGAAGTTTTTAATGAAGTCTAGTTCGTTAAATTGTTCTTTTAAAATGGGTTGTGTTTTCAGGGTCATTTTTTGTTGCTGGAGATCCAACCCAAGGCCTTGCACTTCTAAGCTTGCACTCTACCACTGAGCCATACCCTTGGCCCTTTATTTTAGAAACTTTTGCTTAATGTAGCACCACAAAGTTTTCTCTTAGAAATTTTATGGTTTCATGCTTCATATTTTTAGGTCTGTGGTCCATTTTGAGCTAAATTCTATGTGGTATAGGTATGCACCTAGCTTCATTCTTACTGTGTATGGATATCCAGTTTCAGTACCATTTGTTGAAAAGACTGTTCTTTCTTTCCTGAACTGCTTTTGCACTTGTGAAGCTATTTCTGGACTTTCTATTCTGTTCCAGTGATCTATTTTTCTCTCTTGACACCAGTGTCACTCTGCCTCATAGGGATGTGAGCATTATGGGTTAGTGAACTTGAGAAAGTGGTAACAAACCCTAAAGTATTTAATTTCAGTAAATGCCTGGATAAAAAAAATCATAATCTTTAAAAACCTGTACACTACTTGAATAATAGAACAAAACAGAAAGAGATACTGTTTTCATAGTATGGAAGACTCAATATTTTTGCATGTTTTTTCTACCCAAACTGATCTATAGATTTCATTTTTCATTTCCAGACAAAATAAGGTAATCAGCAATCAGAATCTCAGCCAAGTTTTTATAGAAATTGACAACCTATCTCTGAAATTCATATGGAAATGCTAAGAATCTAGCATCACTAAAAAACTTTGAAGAAGAAAAAGTTGGAGGAACTAAACCTAATTTCAAACTATAGTTTAAAGTGTGGTATTGGTGTCAGTATTGAGGTTATCTCAAATGCTACGTAACAAGGTTGTGTCAGCCAGGTTTGTGCTGAGTGACAATCTTTCCCAAAATGTAATGGTTTAAAACAATATTGATGGTTTATTTACTCAGAATTCTTTGGGTCAGGAATTTGAGTGGTTTCTAGTTTAGACTGGATCAGCAGGGCTGGAATGGTCTATAATGACCTTATTCTCACATCTGGCAGTGGCAGGTTTGTTGGTCGGTGGGGGTCTCAACAGCTGATTTCTGTTTCACTTGGTCTCTCATCCTTCACATTTCATCATACTGTAGTGTCAGTGCCAGAGAGGAACAAGAGAGGGCAAGCCCCAGGGAGCAGACGCTCATCAAGCCTCTGCTTGCATCTCATTTGCTAACATCTATGGTCAGTGTGAGTCACAAAGCTAAAACCAAATTCAAGGGTTGAAGAAAAAGTTCACTTTTTGACTAAAGAGCTGTGAAATTTCATGACCATATTTTTGCAGTTTACCATGATATGAGTAAGTTGACATAAAAGTTTTTATGGAGGAGAAAAATGTCTGTTATGTAAGATTATGTATCTGAAATAATTTGTAAATGTTTTCCTAACAATTAGAATATTTATAATTATTTTCTCCTTTAAAAGTTACATTTTGGGATGGGAGCATGGCTCTATAGTGCAAGATGCCCTGAGTTTGATCCCCAGCACTGCAAAACAACCAAAATTTTACCTTTTACCTTTACCCTTTATATGTTATCTATCTTTTAGATTTAAAGGAAACAACTATTGTCCTGTTATTTATGGATACATTTTATGTAGTAGCACAAACTGAATACCCCTTATGTAAAATGCTTGAGACCCAGAAGTGTGTCAGATTTCAGAGGTTTTTGAACTTTGGAATATTTTCATAGACTTTACCTGTTGAGCATCCCTAATCCAAAAATTTGAAATCCAAAGTGCTCTGAAGGGTTGGGGGATATAGCTCAGTGGCATAAGTGCCTGCCTGGCAAGTGCAAGGTCCTGAGTTAGATTCCTGCTACCAAAACAAACAAACAAAAAAACAAAACAAAAAAGTGCTCTGAAATCTGAAACTTTTTAAGCTGATGTTGGTCTTCAAAAAGTTGGAGAATTTTGGATTTTCAGATTGGGGATGCTCACCTTGTACTGATTCAGAAAGATAAAATAATGAAAGATGCTTTTAACAAAAAATGTTGATTCCTTGCCACACAGTTTGCAAGCCATATTTCTCATTTCCAGACAAAATAACACATTTTAGCCATACCATGGTTTACTCTGTTATTACCTAAACTTCCCTTGTGTCCCAGGTGTCATGCAAAGGTGTGTTTCTATACTCAGCAGTAATTTGCAGTGTTCTGCAAGCTATAACTCAAAGCATTTCTATTAGCATAGAAAATTAAACAGTTGTCACAGTATCTTAGAACTCTATGGATATTTTAAAACAGGCTTTTGACTTTTTAAAAAATATATTTACTTGCATGCCCTTCTGTAAGCATCCAAGTGTGGCTTTGCTTATGCCATGTTGTTTGTATGCATTTAGAATGCTATCTCACTGCCTCAAAGCTCCCCATCAATCTGGAAAATTCTCCGTCATTTTTCATAATTTATTTTAAGCACTACTTACTTGTGAAATATTCCTGGTTTCTTTTACCTAGAAAATTAGATGGCGGTGGTGGCTTCTTCAGCAGCAGTTGCTGCTTTGTGTTTTCGGAAACAAGTATAGCATTCATGAAATGGTATTTTAGGGTGCTTTTCTGCTTTCTCCCTTTGGGAGGCTGTTCCTTTTCCTAGGTTTTTACTCCATGTTGGGGATAACTTAGTTGAAAAGAATGAGTATTGACCAAATGAGTGGATTATATAGTCTGTATATGATGATTGAGTCTGTTACTTCTGATTTGTAATTTCAGGTTATTTCATAACTTTCCTTTTCATGCATTGATGGTCACATAACTACGTAAAAGATAATTATCTTAATTTTTGAGAAGAATACAAAGGTAAATGGACAGGTCTTATTCTTAAAGAAATCATCTTATAGATAAAACAAGTATGCCTAAAAACAAATAGAAAGCACCATATAAGTTCAGAGGAAAGAGAAATTCTCCTTGGAGACAACCATGAACAGCCGTGTGGAATAGATGACATTTAAGACAGGCCTTGAAGAGCTCTATTTTAAGACGTGGATATTTTGAAATGGGAAAGAAAATAATATGCTCCAAGACAGAGGCAAAATACAAAATAAAAATTCTGGAAAGAGGCAATAGTGGTTAGTCGAATATATCAGTAATTATTTTTATACATTGCCACTAGGAAAGCAAAGAAGTATTCCAACATAAAAAGGTTTGCTAACATTCATATATACACATCATGTCTGCTTTTCATTCTGACCCAGAGGTTATCAGTTTTGTTACTGTCTTTTTCCTGTATTAATCAAATAGCTCAAAACTCTTGAGCCTCTTACATGCCAAATTTGGTCACTGTTTTCTAAATTCTCATTCTCTTTACTCTTTCTGTATTTCTACTTGATCCTGTTTTATTTCTGGAATCATTTTATGAAATATCTTCTGTAGTGTAAGGGATGCAGAATTGAAGAAAAGTAACAGTGTTCTGCTTTCGTGAATAGTTCAGGGTCCTGCTTAATCTTTTTATCCTCTGTTGCTATTTCTGCCTTCCAGAAGTGAGTATTCCTTAAGGTTCTATTTTCAGCCCTTTGCCTTTTCTGTCTGTCTCTCTCTCCCTCCCTTCCTGCCTCCCTGCCTCCCTCCACCCTCCACCTTTCTCTTTTTTCCTGTATTATTAATATAAAATATTAAAAAAAGATACATGGTTGCCAGGTGTGGTGGCACATGCCTGTAATCCCAGCACTTGGGGAGGCTGAGGCAGGAAGATCACTGTTCAAGGCCAGCTTGGGCTATATAATGAGTTCAAGGCCAGCCTGAACTATATAGTGAGACCCTGTCTCAACCAAAAGGAAAACAAAAACAAAAAAACCTCTAGAGATTGATATTCAGTAATTGCTGTGGACCAAATCAGTGTGGAAGACAAATCTTAATCCCACAACAGCTTTGAGTGTTTCTCCTATTCTTCTTTTGAATCATCTCTAACCATGGCCTCCTCTAGAGCTGCCACCCATTGATTGCTTATTAGATGCCACTGATTGCTTATTAAACATTTTCTGTTGGGTGTCCTATAATAACTTCAAATTAGTTTGTGCTTTGGGTTCTGTGTTTTAGCAGTGTTAATTCTTATTTGCCCAGTAAGCCAGACTTAGAACCTTAGTGTTATGTATACTTACCCTTTGTTTTATACCCCTCATGTGAACATTTTCCACTTACTGTGAATGTTGTTTTTGTTGTGTCTCCTGTATCTACACCTTCTTCATTCCTACTGTTCGTGTGTTTTTTGTATTACTAGTCTAGACTTAGACTGCTAGCCACTAATTGATTGCTCACCCTGAAGCTCACCCTCAAATTCTGTTTTCCCTTTTTCCCATTTGTAGCCACTGAAACCATTTTCATAAAATATTATTTTTGTGTCTGTCTCTCTGTCCCTCCCTCCCTCCCTGGAGACAGGGTCTTGCTATGTAGTTCAGACTGGCCTTGAACTCCCTATGTACCCCAAACTGTCCTTAAACTTGAGGCAGTCCTCCTACCTCAGCCTCCCAAGTGCTAGGATTACAGGCATGTATCACCATGCCTGGTCTGAACCTTCTTTAAAGATAAGATCAGAAAAGTTCAATATCCCAGCAGCTAAGACATGATTTCAACTTGTTTACCACCATGATTTCAACCTGTTTTCATTGTCATTTGCGCTGTTCACCCACAGTCAAGTTGACTGGTCACTGTCAGTCTCGCATGTTTCTAATGATGTATTTTGCCTGCAGGTATATTTTCTGCTTCTTAGCCCCTCCATCCTTATCTGTTTAGCTTGAGTCCTGTCTCTTTTTGAAGTTCTATGTTGTCCTAGTACATAACAACCTTTGAACCTTCTGAGAATATTGGTATTAAAACGAAATTTATACCTAAAAGTTGAAATATTGACAGTGGTTGCTAGCACACTCTGTCCTGAGACCTAAATAGACCCTTTAATACTTGGTGAGATGTGGTATAAGCAGAAGGGAAGGAAAAGGGGATTTAAAAAAACAGGAATGAGAGAGTAGAAGGAACGAGAGGAACCTCAGATATTTTGTGGTTAATTTGATTAACTGAATTTACCCAGTGGTTGGTTTGTCTTGAGATCTCAAGGATTATAGATACAGATTACACTTCAGTATCACCAATCATATCCTTTGCCATGGGGCTGTTTGTAGAGGGTCTGCTTTATCCTTGGTAAAAATTAAATTTCATAAATCTCATGATAACTTCTAGGTAGCTCACTCTAAGTATTAGATCTTTTCAAGGTCTGTTTTCTCCGACATCATTACATTCTGTATGATAGGATGCTCTGCCTAATGTTGAAACTTAATAGAAAAAAGAATTGGTATACAAGCCTCTGCTAGTGAAACGTGTATCCATGTTTCTAAGTGATCAGTATACACAGTTTCTGATACCTTAAAAGCCTTCATAGTGTTTCTAAGTGTATGCTTTCCCAAATGGGGTAAATTGGCATCATCAGCAAATAAGTCTGAGTGCGTTGCGGAAAATCAGTCTTTTTATTTCTGGAATTTTTGAGTGACTATGACGGCATTTAAAATTTAAAGGAAATGGCTGAGGACATAGCTCAGCAGCACGAGTGCCTGCCTAGCAACCACGAGGTCGTGAGTTCAATCCCCAGTACCTAAATAAATAAATAAATAAATAAATGTAAAGGAAATGCCCAGTCTGATTGTTCTCAGGAAGGAAAGCACTTAGTAGTAATTTCTGTGTTGCATTTTTTTTTCCCTCCTTGAGACAAAATCTTGATGTGTTGCCCAGGCTGGTCTCAAAATTTTAGGCTCAAATAATTCTCTTACCTAGCCTCCTGAGTAGCTGGGACTGTTAAGTGTGTGCCACCACTCCCAGCCTCTGTTTTTCAAATCACATGGATAATGGGATGATATACTGAAATAGTAATGTCAAGCTTCTGATCTGTGCATGGGATCTGTTCTATTAACAACCAAGGTAATATTATTTTGTACAAAGACTGTATCAGGAAATGAGAGAGAGAGGCTCTTCAACCCTAATGTGAGATTTTTTGCAGTGTACTTTGTATTATAAGTGAAACCCTTTCTTTCTGTGAATATTTCTTGGGATTTTGGCTTGACTAAATCATTGATCTTTAAAATTTTCAGGTCTAGATTCTTTTTATAGAAAGTGGTAGGTAAAAAGACAACATGAAGTTCAGGAAGTTCTTCAAATATTGAATTATTTTGCAGCCTTTCTGAATGGCTAATTATACTAGACTTCGTTATGATTTGGGCGGAACCTAGGTAAGACATCTGATTAAGATTGTTTATTTCATCTCTCAATTGTGAGAGTTACAGTTATGTCAGCATGTTAGATAAAATAAATGTGATAATACAGTATAGCGACTGAGAGAATGTTACTGATTTTAAAAGTACTTACTGAATGCAAGGTCTGTTTTGGTTCCCTTAAACTTTTAATAAGACAAATGATAAGCAGTAATTGCTAATTTGTATATGTTTGAATAAATTATGAATTTATAGCTCAAGTGGTAAAGTAAAAACTAGAGTACTGGTTTTGTCTTATGTGTATTTTTAAACAAGAGAAAGGAATATTGTATGTATTTTTGTGCATATTGTATATATATGTAAAATATATATTATGTAGTATATATAATGTGTATATATGGTATATATTGGTATGTTTGTCAACTAAAGTTATGTATGTACATATATACATATATAACTTACATGCGACTTATAAAGCCTACTAATTTCACACATAATTTATTGATTAACATATCCATAGATACATACATGCATACTCTCATATGATTTTATTTACAAATATGGAATTTGCACATTTCAGAAACATAATTTTTTTTTACTTAATTAGTCACTTCTGTTCTCATTGTATGCATAAATTTATCCTCAAGAAGAATTTAAATCTCCAGAAATTGACTTGGTCCCCCCCCCCCAATGTATTCGGGGACGACTTTCAGACTTAAATTATATCAATGGTTTTAGGAAAGACAAAACATTCAGGTTTACCAATGTTCATATGACCACTGCTACTGTGTAAGAAATGAGAAGATGAAATGGCAAAGTGTACAGGGAGGAAGAAAGATTGAAGAATTACTTGATTCGAAGAGGAAATTTAGTGTGCAGTTTTATTGCAGAAACATTTCTTTTCTTACCCCTTTCTTTCTTAATTTTTTTCTTTTCTCTGTGTGAGGGATGGAACCCAGCGCCCTGAGCATGTTAGGTAAATCTTCTATCACTGAGCTATCCCAACCTCCTTTTGTTATTTCTTAATTGCCATTTTAATAGTTTTGTAAGGGGCAATTAGAATGTGTATCACAGGCCTTAGATAGTCCATCAGATGTTATGAGGTTCTGGTAATCTCTGGTAAGAATTGTCAAAGCAGAGTCTTTATAGTTTTAGTGGAGGGAATATGCGACTATAGAAGTGTTCATTAAGAGCAGCTTTGAAAAGGTTATTCTGTGCATGAGAAATTGCTTGCAGTGTTTGATTTTGTGCCATTGCTTTGTTTTTCCTTTTGACTTTGCCTGATCTCTTTCTCACTTTACAGCAGGACTTTCTGTTGTGTGTTTATTTTTCTACCAGTAGTTCTTAGCATAACACTGTATATAATAAATATCCAGTGGTTGTTTTCTAATTATACTGAATTGATTTTATTCTTGCTCCACATGTGTAATACATAGATAATCAGTACCAGCAATCTGAAGGTAATCTAGTATGTTGTTTGGGCCTCCTAATCTGTTAGAAATGATTTAAGGTAAAATGTTTAACCAGGAGGGCTATCCTTAGATGTGCTAAGCCCATTTTGATCCTTAAAAGACAGTTTCTTTTGAACAACCTAAAACAAATTACAATGACCATAAAAGGGGAAATATTACATTGAAAGCAAGTGGGGTCATACATAAACTCTCACAGTTGTGTTTAATCCTCGCAGTTTAATCCAACAAACACATATAATAGTATGATTGGCTTTCCAAGATTAGGAGAGCATAGCCTGTAAACAAATTTAGAATTATTTATCATTTTGAACTTTTGAATGCTTATCCCAAATAGAATATTTTTAGAGCAGTAGTTACAACTGGTGTGTCTGTTAGTAACTATTTTCACTTTCTGCTTATTGTGTATCTTATTTTCTGAGAATTACTTAGCAGTTCCCTTGATTATAGATGGGCCAATTAGACTCAGAGATCCATCTCTATAAACTGCTATGCACTGTCAGACTGAATTCACACCTGTTATGTTTGTTACTGCTCTTAATATTGGTTATAGAAATATGTGTGCACATGTGTGTTTGTGTATAATGGTATGGTGGGTACAGCCACTTCCTAAAAGGGGAAAAGCAACTGGCTTTTCTGAAAAGACCTTTTCCACCCCCACCTTTTTGCAGGCAGCCGAGTTAATCCCTCCAAGTTTGATTGGAACAGCTGAGAGAGTGTACCCTGCATATCTGAAGGCCTCCAGTGGACTCATATTGCCTCAGAGTTGGGGCCACCTTCCTCTTTTCTAATGCTGATCCTGCCAGCTGTCCTAGCTTCTGTTAAAGCACAGTGAGGGGGCTGTTAAATGATACAAAAACATACAGTGTCATGAAAGGGATCCCTTTACCACATGTATCAGTGTGACTTTTTCTCCTATTTCTTTCCGTGGCCGAAGAGTTTATGCGGTTAATCCTAACACCTGTCTCTGCCGAGACAGTGAGAAGGGCGCGCGTGCGTGTGTGTGTGTGTGTGTGTGTGTGTGTGTGTGTGTGTGTATCTGCGCCTGCGTGTTCCCACAAGAAGGGTTAGAGAAATAACACAGTCCCATCTGCCTTTCCAAGTCCTGGATTGGAAGCGTTTCCTCTGACGCAGTAAAAGCCTGAAACATATATATTATTTTGGCTCCTAGGTACCTTGTGCTTCCTATTGCTTTTGTGTGCCACTTTAAGGAGCCCATGTTCCTTCCCTGGCTGTTGTTCTCTGCCTCTTAAGTTTCTGGTGAAGTTTTCAGTTTAAAACCAACAGTAACAGCAAATCTCTGGTGTACTTTTCAGTCTGTATCTAACTCAGCTGGAGCTTTTTGCTTTTCCCGAACATCTGTGTATTGCTGTATCTTATTGGGGTGGAGACTTGGTCTGAACCGAGCTCCAGCTTCATCAACTGAGCCAGTGTACTATCTGCGTAGACTTGAAGTCAACCAGCGATTTTTTGGTGCTCCTGGTTCTTTTGGACAGGACAGCCAAATCAAACAAGGCAAAAACTTAGACACTTTTTGTACAGTCCTTATCTGAAATTTCTTTCCCCCTTTGCTATGTATGGTGTATATTGTATGGATTATCAATATCCTGTCATGCAGGTAAGCTAAGGATTATATATTTTCTAAATACTGTTTTATTGATGTGAAGGTTTTATGGGGGAACGAAATGCTTGCAGACTTTCTGTTGTTTGACCTGATACCCTTCAGGGCATAGATATACCAAGATTCTTTTGTTGATTTGCATACCAGGAGATTTTAATTTCATGCTGTTGGTGGCCAGATGGGGGTGTTTGGCTTTCAACTAGACATTCTGAAACTTCAGGTTTTCATGTGCATGCGTGCATGCACGTGCATGCGCGTTTTAAATTGGATGAAATGGGCGATACGAATGTAACATAACCAAGCCACTATTTTATAGTAAACTTTTAGGCTTCTTTTTTGGGCATGTGAGAGGTACAGATGGCAGTTTTCAAATTTTTTTTGTAGTTTTCAGAAAGGTAATATATAATAGTGGGTATTTTCTTCCCTGTAGACTATTTTAACTAGTCTAAATCTAATCTAGTCTAATCTAATATTAATCTAATATTTAGGCCATTTTGAGATGGAATTGGTGTCATTTTAATTATTAACTTTTTGAAACCTGGAGTCAAAATGTCAGGCCATTATAAAGCACATTTCTGAGTTTGTTTGCCTTTAAATTAGTAGTAGTATAGTACATAAAACTAGTCCTGGATTCTAATTCCAACCATAGTAGTTAATCACCTCCATGTTCATACTTTTTTTTTTTTTAATAAAAGTAAAGGTTTGGATCAGGTGATCTCTCTCACATGATGATTCTTTGAAATACTAATTATGCTGAAAACCTAGAATAGAAAAATAAAAAGTTAATACAATTCTGAATTATAGATGTATTTGTTTTCTCTGTCTTTTAGTTTGTGCTTTCATGGCTCTTCATTATTATTGTCTTCTTTTAAGTAGTCATTTCTGTCTAATAGCTCCTGAGTTGTGGTAGGAAAGGCTAGGGTTCCACAGAAGTGACAAATGAGCACATCTTACTAGAAGTTTGGGGCTTACAGGCTAACCCATGCTATTCTGAGTTGGACCTATTGGGCAAACTCTCTAGAGTAAACTCATACCTTTTACTCACTGAAGATACCAGTACTGAAATTGTATGGGACGGCTTGTGATGTTTCTCTTTTACAATATTCTAACATAGCAGTCTGTATTAACATGTTTTATATTAATTATACAGTTGTTTTCATTATTTTTTATTAGTCAAACAGAAGTATATTACATTTACCATAGCAAAGTTTTGTTGGTGTATTTGCAGATTTCATTTATCTATGGACTATTTCTTTACCGAAAACAGTGAATTGGTCTAACAGTTTAAGATTGAAAGTGTCATGACACTGGGTTAGAAGCGCACCTTCTTGCAAATAAATATTAATGGGTTTTTGACAAGAAACGTTCAAGAACTGTAAATTTCTGAGACCCCGTTGGCAAAGTGTGGAACTTATAACTGTAATAAACATAAATTAAGGGAAAAATTGAAAAATGTGTTTTCCAAGAGAATTGAGATATTGGAACCCTATACAAAATAATTATAGTATATAAATTAAGTTTTGAGGCAGATTGATCAACCTCCCACCCTAGTTGCAGAGAGGATTTTAGTTCTCTTTCAGAAATTACAATTTTTTTTTAATAAAATCTTTTTCAGTATGATTTTATTTGTTCTTAGTGAGGTGAGTTAGCCAACTCACATCTTTTTGGTCATTAAGGTTTAGTATTGGTAAATGTAGTATTCAGTATTTAAAACTACACTTTCCTTGCTCTGCTCCATTTAGTAGTTTATTCTTTTTGAAATTAAGGTAACTTACAAATGCTGGTAATGGGATGCTAAAATCCAAGTATGTGTTCTCCATTCTACCACATGAGCAAATTAATGGGATAGAAAAAACAATTTTGAATTGAAGGATCCAAAGCCATTTTATAATCTTATTTATTAATTCTGTATTTCAGTGTATTTCCAAATGAGTAATATGGTGGTTATGTGCTCCACAAACTCTTGTAACTGTGGTTATAAAAGATTCTTTTTAGCTTCTGTTAGATTCTTATACAGTACTTAATTAAATCAAAGCTCTTCATTGTATAATACTTATAGTTGTGTGGAAACTATAGACTGAATAATATTTTATTAAAGAATCTACACCTATTTTTTATTTCTAGAATTGATAGTGTTGAGACAGTGAAAGTGAGTTATTTGCAACATGAGGTAGTAGAGTTTTACATAGTCTTTCATTGCTCTTTGCTGTTAATAAAATCATGCCTGCCTTAAGACGGTTCAATTAAAATTTATTTTATTAGTGATAGTGTTTTCACAACCTTATCTGGACCAAGTCAGTTTGAAATACAGGCAGAATAAATAGGGTCTTGCTAGATAGGTAAGGGCTTGCTAGATAGATAGGGACTTGCTAGATAGATAGGGGCTTGCCAGAGATGTTGAGTGTAATTTTGCTACCCAGAAAAATCTTTTGAGAAAATCTTCCTTAAATTATTCTTATAGGTACCCTTGGATTTACCATCTTTGACTGGATATTTAAAATGTGACTCTTAGCCGGGCGTGGTGGCTCACGCCTGTAATCCCAGCACTTGGGAGGCTGAGACAGGCGGATCGTTGTGAGTTCAAGACCAGCCTGGGCTACAAAGTAAGCTCAAGGCCAGCCTGAATGGCATAGTGAGACCCTGTCTCAAAAACACCAGGGCCGGGGATCTAGCTCAGTGATCTAAGTGCCTGCCTGGCAAGCGCAAGGTTGTGAGTTCAATCCCCGGTGGCCAAAAAAATAAATAAATAAATAAATAAATAAATAAATAAATAAATAAAATGCAACTCTTGTTTGTGTCTATTAGCACTTTTTGTGTGTGATAATAGACTACTTAACATTGTCACTCAAATGATCGTGTGGTGGTTGGAGGAGGAGGAAGTAGGTTTTAAAAATTATTGGGATGTAGTAAAATGTCTTGATTCAAGGGTTTAGAACAGCCAAAGATAGCTTAAGGATGTTAGGCTTCTGGAAGATTGAAAGAAAGACAGAAAGCTACCTATCTGAAAGGTATTACTGGTATATGCTTGAGTGTGTAGAATGCTGGAAAATGAATTAACCCATAGGCTATCCAATTCTTTGGGAAAGATAAATATTCTTTCTTATTCTGAATTAGTTCATTGCATAGCAAATGAAGTTTGAAAACCTACCATACGCCAGTTACTATGCCAGGCATATGAATACAGTGATGAACAAAGCAGCAAAATCTTTCAATAATTTGATTATAGAGACATGGCACATTTTAGTATAAAAGAAACAGTACACTTTACTTTTCATAGGTTAATTGTCTATGATTTTCTTGAAAATCCAGTTATTGATACATGTATTTACATCCCATCTCTTTTTAATATTTTTCTAAGAACCTTTTACTTAATCTCTCACAGAGTACAGAAAATGCTTATATAATTTCACCTGTGTAAATGATTTCTCATTGTCTAGTGTTTGAGACATCGTATAAGTATTAGAAGTATGTATTATATATCTTATAAAGATAAGAGTAAGTTACCCAAAGCCATATAATAATTTCTGAAATAATATCTTTTAATTTCCTGGCCTTATTTTTTGATACAGGGTCTAACTGTGTAGTTTAGGTTGGCCTTTATAACTCACTGTGTAGCCCAGGCTAGCCTGGATCTTACAGGGATCCTCTTGCCTCAGCCTCCCAAGTGCTGGGATTACAAGCGGGTGCCACTATGCCCAGTGTTAATCAGTGTCTTGGTATATGTTGTTTGTGGTTTTGTTCTAAAGGTTAGATTTTAGAGGACAAGAAATAAATATGAATATTTAAAAATAATATATCAGGTTTGCCCCCTCCCACCTTTTTTTTTTTTTCCTGGAGTAGTTTCTCTGTATAACTAAACTCTGCCTGAACTAGAAAAAAGAAGCAAAGGAGTAAAGTTAGCTCTAATTTGGCTTCACTTACATTAAAGGGAAGGTTGAAGCAAAGGATATTAAAGTAGTGCTGTGTTACGAGATGCGTAGGGAAAAGAATTTAGTATCTGTTAGGTATAAATTGTTACTTACACTTAGGGTTATTTTATGGGGGTGTGCTGCGAAAAGCTTTTATACTAACAAGTTTTTACTATTCCAGGAAATGCTGTGCCTTTAATGCTGCTTTTCACTTGAGTGTCAGAGGTATCCTGGTAGAGTATGAGCAAGCCCTGCTTCTAATTGGGGGACTATTGGTCCTGCTCTTAGAGTGTTACTGGCTGGAAGGTAGGGAAGTTGAGTCACTACTATAAAATTATGAAGAGTAAGACCTTATAATGTTGTGATAATTAGTGGATATTATTCTGTCTAGAATCTGAACTATTCTAATAAAGTTGAAAGTGAAGTCTTTTTCCCCACTTTTCTTTTACACTTCACCTGTCCAGCAGATACTGAAATAAATTGATAAATTTGAAGATATTTCCAAGCACACTTTTAGAAGAAATAATGTTTAGAAGAAATAATGTTTAGAAGAAATAACGTTTATAATATTTTAATAACTACAACGATACTTTCCATTTTTATGTACCCACGTATGCCAAAACAGTAGCTAAAAACAGAAATCAAAGCCGGGCGTGGTGGCGCACGCCTGTAATCCCAGCAATCAGAAGGCTGAGACAGGAGGATCACTGCAAGTTCAAGATCAGCCAGGGCTACAAAGTGAGCTCAAGGCCAGCCTGAACGGCATAATGAGACCCTGTCTCAAAAAGACAAGGGCTGGGGATTTAGCTCAGTGGCCTAAGCGCCTGCCTGGCAAGCACGAGGTCATGAGTTCAATCCCCAGTGCTGTAAAAGAAATCAAGACATTGTTTTACCTCAACTTTTTTTTTTTCCCATTTACATTGCATTTAAGAACTAGGTTTAAAACTAGAGTATGGCCAGACTGAGTGGCGCACACCTGTAATCCCAGCTACTCAGGAAGCTGACGCAGAAGAGTGGCAAGTTCAGGGCCAGTCTAGGTAACTTAGAAAGAACCTGTCTCAAAATGAAAAGTTAGTAAGGCTGAACATTTCAGCTTAGTGATAGTGTTCCTGAGTTCAATTCCCAGTACTACCAAAACCAAACTAAACCAAAACAAAACAAACCAGCCCTCTGGGATATGATATAAAACATGATTTCTGCTCTCAGACTGCTAATCTGAATTTGAGGAAATAAGGACTCCATTTATGCCCCAAGGATTAGGTGATAAGGTAAAGTGTGCACATGGATAACAGGTACCTAGGCTAGGTGTGGGAGCAAGTAGGATCTTGAAAGATACTCTGGACCTCTGAAGTAAACCTTAAAGAGTGAATTAGCCAAACAGAAGGCTATATTCAAGGGAATAACAACAGAAAGATGGTGATGTCGAGAAATGGTAGAGGATGTTACTCAGCAAGTGGCATGATGAGATTTTCATTTTGAAAGATCACTTTGACAGTAATGAAAGCTTGACTAGGAAGAGTGGTACACTGGAGGCAGAGACAAATAGAAGCTAGATACAGAATGAAGAGGTCAGATTGAATTCATGGTGATATAGATGGAAAGAAAGAGCAGATGGAAAGAAATCAAAAGGACTTATTTCTGACTTGATGTGGGGTTGAATAAGAAGGAGTCTATCAGATTTGAGTTTCAGTCTGAATTCTTATAGCTTGCTAGCTTTGGTGCTTTGACCAAGTTTAGTTTCCCTCACCTAGCTTTGTTCCCTTATCTCAAAAAAGGAGGTGAAAATATTTCATCCTTGTCACGAGAATGCAGTGAGCTAATAATATATGTAATCAGCACCTCAGAGTAAATTCTTAAGAAATGCTAGCTGTTACGAAGTTTAACCATTCATCTGGAAAACAGACATTGTAGAATGAGTGGTAAAATCTAAGCTTCACATACATAGGAGTTTTTATGTCCCTTGCCCAGCACTGTTTTTCCCCATTGCCAGCGTGATGCTTAGAAGGTAGAGGTTAAATGAATTGATTCAATTTTGAGAATTTAATCTAGTTTAGGACTCTTACAATTTGAGGGTTTTTTTTTTTTAATGGAGTTGACCATTATTTGGCAGTTGGTATTATGTTTTGCAGATTGAGAGAAATGCATGCTGGAAATATCAAGGTGGAGCTATCAGGGTGAATGGCTGGGAATAACTGAAATGATGGAATGAATTAGAACATCTAAAGCTAGCAGGGTCAGTAGCATCAACTTCTTTGAAGTTTGGGCCCTTTTGAGAATCTAATGAGTACCATAGATCCTCTTTGTGGAGAAAGGCACATAAGAAAAATTTCCATTAGGATGCTTATGTGAGGACATGCACCTGGGTGAAGAACTTACAGTATACAGTAAAAAGAGTTCTGAGAATGGCACCTCAAGCAGTAGCAACATTTAGAGGGTGGCAGAGGAGGGAGAATAAGATGGAGAAGGTTGAGCAGGGAAAAAGAGAAACCAGAAAAGACTAGTATTATTTGATGTAAGTTTCCCAAAGAAAGGAATGCACAGATAAATCAAAGAAGATGGAAAATATTCATTGAACTTGAACTCATTTGGAGGTTTTCAGTGACTTCAGTAACAGAAATTTCATTTGAGTAGTATGAAGGACAGGAAGCTGGGTTTCTGGAAAGTGAATGAAACATTGAGGAAACAATCAAGTAATTGAGATAAGTAAAAGTATCTTTTCCCTTTGTTTATTGAGCAGATATTTCTTGAGTACCTACCATATTCCAAGCCCACTGTAGTGCATAGCTGGAGGTTGACCCAGAAAGGTGGATATAGTCTCTTAGTTGACAACTGATTGTTTGTATGTTTGCCTGCCTACATCCCCAGCCAACTCTCACCTGTCTCCCCCTCACACACACACACATACACACACACACAGAAGAAGGGGGAGGGGAGGGAGACAGAGGGAGAGAGAAAAGGAAGAGGACTGAAGCAAGGAAGGAAGGAAGGAAGGGCACTGAAATGCTGAAATGATTTCTCCTTTGTACGTCTTTGGGCACTCCAGTTGTTTTGCTGGGTCAGACCCAGGCTGTTCAGTTGCTCTTTTCTCTCTTGAGCGCTAGTGAGCAAATCCCAGCCTTTAAAGTTAGAGCACACTTTCTAGTGCTCATTATGATCCTGTTATTTGGTGAGTTTATAAAAATAATTTTTTTTAATTTTTAGCACATGCAATCCTTTTCTCGTGGTAATAAATTTTTGAGGCTATCATTTGTGTTGTGAAATATTGGTCCTAAATTTAGAAGTGCAGAGTAAATCGTGGGCTTCAAGAAAATTTTTGTTCTAGTCTTGGACTTTTGCATGTGGGAGAATCTTTCATTTGAGGCCCAGTCTCTTCTCATGATACCTGGAGGCTGCAGTCACACAGCATAAAGGTAGCTGTAGCCTTTCTAAGAGTTGGTGTGGGAGGACTGAGGGAAAAGCTGTCTTCTTGGTGCTTCAGGCTTTTTGCCAGGAGAAGTATCATGGACTAGTGAGTTCAGAGGATAGTGTACAGTGCTTTGCAGGTTTGTATCATGCATTAGAACTGAAAACACAATTACCCCATAAATATGACTTACAGTTTTTTTCAAAAGCACACTGCTTTCAGTATACTGGCTTTTAGTGAAACTCACCCATCCTCTTCCTGCTTACTTACTTTGTCTTTAAAAATCTTTTTAACTGCATTTTATCTCCTTCTAGTTGGCTTTGCAGTTACATATTCTGAGAGCACTAAATGTTCTGTCTTCCAGAATATTTCTAAAAGTATTAAATAGGAACAGGCCTAGTACTGATCTATTCCTTTTCTTGTAATTTTTTTCTAATATGTGAAGCTACCATTCTTTTGTACATATTTTTAATATGTCATGAATGATCTGATACCTGTTAAATGCCAGAATAGCCCATGACGTAGGTATTCAGTAACTAGCTATGGTTATATCTGTTTCTACCATCTCTACAGATGGTTTAGTCGTTCTTGCGTTCTTTTTGGAATTGTTAAAATGGTTATTAATTTAGGGAATAATGCAGTGTTGTATTAGCAAAGTGCCAACCAGTAGTATTATGCAGTATATTTTCAAGAGGCCAGTTCTGCATTGTGCCAAATAGTCCTCATAAAGCAAAATTTTATGTATTTTCATTGTGGTTGCCAGTTTTAAATTTCAATTCCTTTTTGTGTTTATTTTTAAAATAAAAAAGCTTCATTTTAGAATTAATCTATCTTACCGTTTGATAGTCTATGAGAGATACTAACATAATTAATTTAGCAGAACTAAAATATGTTGACCTTTAAGATGAGATCCTATCATAATACTTAAAAATTTAGGGAATCTTAATTATGTGAGACAAATAGCAAAAATCATACTCATCATTCATGCAATTTCGAGTATTTAATATACAAAGTCAGGAGATTATGGAATTTATATTTAGAAATTAACGACTTTCCCAGTATCACTAACAGTGGGCAGAATTTAGATCAAGACTTTAGGACTGTAACTCATCGTCGAGTTTTTTTCATTAAATGGTTGTAATGAGAACTTTAAAGAAGCATTGTGTTTAATAAATATTCTCCTAAACTTTCTATATTTATAGCACTATATAGTAACAGTTACTAATTATGATAATGACACAGATGCTAATGTGTCAAAAATATAAGGAAAAACTTTTCTTTTGTTCTAGAAGGTGGAACACAGAAGTTTGGGAAATACAAATGGTGAATTTCTTGTTAACCAAAAATTTTAAATTGAATTGAAAGCTTTAAGCAGTCAAATTTGTGTACTTTTAGTTTGTTAAGGGGTCCTATCTGTAGGTACCTTTTTGAGAATCTCCAGTTTTGTTTTTTTAAAGACAGTCTATGTTACACAGACCTGCTGCAACCTCCTGAGTAGTGGGAAGTATAGCCATGAGCTACCTCAGTGTCTCTAAAGCTCTCAGGGTTTTTATAGTAGAGGGGAAAAAAACACTTAGATGACCTCCTTTCTCACTTTTTAGCCCTTTACCCTTATTAGGCTTATTTGGTCTTCCCCAGCAAGCAAGTTCTTACATGTCCTGTTCCTTGAAAACCTTCTTGTTAGTTATCATTGAGTAGCTTGTCACATTATTTTCTTTTTATTACTACCTCAACTGTATCTATAAATTGTGCATCAATGTGGTTTGGTTTGGTACTGGGAATTGAATTCGGGGACTTACACATGCTACCTAGCACTCCATCACTGAGCTATACCCAGCTTGTTTTTTATCAGATGTTCATGTCAGTAATCTCTTAAACCTGTATTAACTTTAGTAAGTTGTGATGAATGCTTCCAGTGCAGTATCATTAATGTCACCATCGCATCCTTAAAATATGCCCGCACATGGCGACTGTTCTTCCCTCACTTTCCCCTCCTTCCCCCTACACACACGCAGACACACAGACATGCACACGCGTGCGCAAAGCTAAGCAAAGCACACGCCAAACTGCCATTCTCAAGCAGGCCTGCTTCTGGAGTTGGGAGCTGTCAGCCTGCTGGGAGGGGTGGGGGAGGAGGAAGAGGTGGGGCTCTACTCTGATTAATTACCTTAGGCATTCAGGGGTGGGGCTTCCTTCAGCCATCTGCCTGAGATATGGGAGGGAGCTGGAGAAAGAAGGAGGGGGAGAGACTGCCAGAGAGGAAGAGAAAAGAAAGGAAGAAACACTAGAAAGAAAAGGAAGGAAAACGGTATAAAGGGAGGTCAATTACCCACGCTTAAATAGCTAGCTTGGGGGGGGAGGGGGGTGGAAAAGAAAGCCACGGAGGTGTACCCCCAGCACAGCTGCTTTTAAGGGTTTATCATCTGTTCCATTTGGTTTATGGAGAAAAAGAAAATGGTAACTCAGGTAAGATTTGTGCGTTCTCGGCATGTTTCTTTTCTCCTTTCTGGGATCCAAGTAAAGGTTTGTAGTTGGAGTATAGCAAGCAGAGTTTTAATTATTATTGTCTCCTTAGAAAAGGCCAGATTTATTGTTATCAGTTGCAAAGTGTTGCTGTGTGTGCGTTGAGCCCGTGTATGAGTGTGTTGTGTATCCATATCCTTTTTTCTCCCCCTCCCTCAGCTCCATAGCAGATTCCTATTTCCTGTACTGTGCAGCTGTAGCTCAGGAAAGACCCTGTGGGGATTTGTCTACCTCTTTGTCTTGGTTCTGAGAAGAGGGAGGGAGGGAAAGACTGCAGAGGTAGACGAGAGTCTTGTAGATTGCCAAAAACAGGGGAGAGGGAGTGACTTCCTTTTGAGAATTGCAGAATTTGTGTTATATAGGGAAATCTGATTCTTGATTCACTTTGCTTTCTCAGGATTGGCTATGGAATTAGAATTTTGCTGCCTTCACTCTAAACTGCTTATTAAAAATGTAGGTTAGAAAAGAGTTTCATTTTCATGGCTTTGTTAACAGCAAAGAATATTTTTAGTAGGAACCCAGACGAACATCCAGGTGTAGCATAGGCAAGCAGAGTTTGCCCTGACAGGAGAACAAATCCAAATGTGTAAATGACAGTTACCGGCTTTAGAAGACATTTGAAGGAGAGGGAGGAGGAAATGGGAGATGTAGCTCTCTCTTTTCTCTGCCTTTCAATTATGCCAGCCAGTGCCTGCTCTGCAGTTTATCAAGTCATTCCTGACAAATGGGAAGGTGAATGCTCTTCCACAGCACCACTGCACCCCCAGCTGTTTTTCTTGTTCTCTCCGTTCTCTGTAGTCGTCTCCTCCTTTTTCTTTATGTATAGGTTGGAAGGGAATAATGAGGCTGTGATTTATCAGTGAGAAATCATTTACATTTTGGAAAACTCAAACCCTTTAGTCTCGTTGTCAGTTCAGTTTCACTCTAGGTTTTTATGCTCAGTAGGGAAATTTCATCACTGGAAAGTGCTTTCCTTTTAAGGAGGTTCAGGGCCCCCCCCCCTTCCTCTCCAAGTCACCACTGGAGGGCGAGAATGTGAGCTAGCTAGCAGGAAAGAGGAATGATTCTAGGAGCTGGAATCTTGTTCTGTTAAATGTTATATAATGCCCTGCAGTGCAATTTGAAGGAGGGAAACCTGTAGGGGGATTACCCATCATAACACAGAGGAAAGAGAAGTTTCAAAGAATATGTGCTTCCAAAGTGATTTTTTTCATCAGATCCGAGTTTGGAGATTATCAAGTAGACCCTCTCTTTGGAACATGGAGTGACCTTTGAAATATTTCTCTCCTACTTATTCTTCTTTTAAATTTTTATAGAAGAGAAAACCTATTTCTAGATTCTCTTTGTTGTTTGGGAGATGATACTTGTCTAACCTTGGCGCTCTCTTTAGTTCACAGTAACTGGCAGTATTAGAGTGTAACAGTTCTTCCCAGCTATTACTGAAGGCTTTTCAGTGGCTAAACTTTTCATTATGTGTTTTTAAATCAGTGAAAGTTTCATCTAAACTTGGAATTTTTTTATCATAGTTTTCCATGTACGCTTGGAACATTTCCCTGTCATTTCTAGAGGATTTGGTAGGTATGTGTGAGCATAAATTAGAATGTACATGCTCACGCACACATAATACTATGGTCTTAGTCACCACTATTTAAGGAAACTATAATTTTAGGAGTGAAGTTTAACAAGTAAATGGCAAGTGGCAAGAGGGTTTTTTTGGGTAGATGAGAATTCTGGTAGATCCATTGAAATTATTATGTTTTCTCAGGTTATGCTGAATATTGAAGGAGAGAAGTGACTTATTTTTGTCCATCCTGAACTTATATAACTGGAAAAGACAGAGTGTGAAATTTGTGAATTTTTAGTATTTCAGCATTTTTTTTTGGATGCATGCACTTCCTTTTTCTTTTTCTTTCTTTTTTTCCTTTTTTGTCTTTTGAGACAGGGTCTCACTATGCAGTTCAGGCTGGCCTTGTAGCCCATGCTGGTCTCAAAGTTGCAATGATCCTCCTGCCTCAGCCTCTGAGTGCTGGGATTACAGGAGTGCGCCACCACACCCAGCCCTGGGTGCATACACTTTCTGTCTTTGTAATGTCCGTAGTTGTTAGTGATCTAGAATACAAAATCAAAGGAAATAATCATTGGGCCCACATACACTTTTGTTTCAATTTTCTGTGTGTATGTGTGTGTGTGTGTGTGGTTTTTTTGAGCCAAACATCCAATAGCAGCTTCATAATGATCTGTCTCATAAACTTTTTCAATACAAACTGTCTATAATGGTTAGGGATGGGCTATCACAGTTAAATGGTTTATTACAGGATTCAGTGTCTTGGTTAGTGTACTACAAGAGAGAAAGATACCTTCTCACCCATTTGCCACATAGGTTCTGTGCATCTTCTCATCATTCACTTCTTATCACTAAGCTGACAGAAGAAGGGCTTTCAGTGGGTGACATTTTAATCATATATTATTAGATCTACACCACACTTTTTCCAATGCGTGCTTTTTAAATTATATTTGCTTTCATTTTATATGGCCTTTTTTGGTTTTAATTAGGAAATGAGTGTGATTTAAAAGTTGAGTTACTTTTCTTTAATAGCAGTTTAATGATGAAATTCTAAAAAAATAAACAGATATGTTCATGTGACATTTTAAAGAATAACTTTATCTGCTCTTCATGTACCGTATGTGTTGTGGGAGCTTTTCACTGAGGTTCCCCTTAATTTGATTTACATGTTGAAAAATATTGCAGCTTTTTACATCTATGAAAATAAGGTAGAATCAAAAGAAAAGAGAAATCGTTCCATAATATGTATGGAATTAGAAAAAGTTGCAGATGATTTCACTGTAGTTAGTGATTAAAAAATGTTTAGCCAGATTCAGACTCAGTTATACTATTTGTTGTTGAGAGAGAGAGAGAGAGAGAACACTAGAAAGAGAGGAAAAGATTTTACAGTATGGATGTAAAAGCACATTTTTGTACTCTGCTATGGTATAAGACTGCCAGCTTCTAAGGAACACAAAGCCCTTCCTTTTTTGGACAGCTTGGTGCTTTGCTGGCATTTTCTTCAAAATCTGTTTTCCATCAGAACCGAAAAGAGGGAAGGTGTTAAGAATAAGGGGGGCTGGAAAGGGGGTTGCTGTTCCTTTAAATAGTGCCGTGAGTCCATGTGGCAGCAGGCCGCTCTGGAGTGTATTCTTTTGTAATGAATCACCAGTTCCATTGTCTGCTATCTCCCCTCTTTGTAGCTGGTAGGCTGAAGTCTTTCACCTGAGCTGCTGCCAGTTTGCTCTTCTGTTCCCCCGTGGTTGGGAGAAGCGAAGAGGGAGGAGGGTATTTTATGCTTTAACTAAGGACAGATAACAGAGCAGGTATGTTTTGCTTTGTTTCATTTTCTCCTGTCCTTTCTTGCTTTTGTTTTTGTTTGCTTTTTGAGGTGAGTTGGGGTAGGGAAGCGCCTCGGTGATTTTTGCTAAGCATATCCCATTTTCGGTGAATTCTGAGAGTCCTCAGTTTATTCAGTCTCCATTTTGTGGCCTTGCTCTAAAGTGATTCCATTTGCCTGCCTGCCAGTCTTGTTTCTCATCCCACCCTCCATCTACAGAGCTGAGCCCTCACTGTTTGTCTTGGCACCCTTTCTACCCTCTATGGGCTGTGCAGGATTCTGGGGAAGCTGGGGGAAAGGAAGGATTGTGGGTTGGAGACTAAATTTACGTTCCTTTACAATGAACAAAAAGAACAAAAAAGAGCCTGACTCTTCCAAGTGATTTGGTTTCTTTCCGAATTCTCCTCACTGCTCCAAAGCTTCAGTTGTAACCATTTCCTTGCCAAGGCCAAGACGGCTCTTGGGAAGTGTCACTGTGCTAAACATTGCTGAGTGGGGCTATGACTAAATGGGAGTCACTTGATTCACGAAATGGTTTTTCATGTTAGTCACCTCACACACATACTTTTTTTTCTTTGTTCTCTTTCTCTGTTATTTTTTCTTCTTCTTTCTGCTTGGTTTTGGAATTAAGACTAGGGAAGTTTAGTGCTTCATAACCTACTACAGAAGTTTGTATTACCACAGAACACATTGCTCATCTTTCTCAGTGACTTGACATTCCTGGTTTTGTTCCCCCAAAATGCCAAACTCACATCTCTACAGATGCCCATTTGGGAAGTTTCATTTCTCTTTTGATTTTTGGTTCATGAAATGCTAAAATTTTAATTTCTCCTCATGTGATGCTTTGCCTTAGGTTGTTTTGTGGATACCTATTTGTGACATTTAAACAGATCGTCACTAAGAACCAATCATACTGGTGATACAGGCCCCCCTGTACCCATCCAGTTTCCTTCTTCCAACCCATATCTCTCTGGGATCGGATAGTGTTAGTATCTCAAATATTTCTTTGTGGAGTTTTAATTCCTACTCTCCTTCCCTCCCAACATTTTAAAACTACTGTCAAATGTGTCTTCTGTATTTCTTTGCACCATGTTGTATATGAACTCCACCAAGCACAGATAGACTACTTCCCTGCAGGAATTTTGCCCTTGAATTGTAGCACCTTTGTTATTGAGTTCCAATGTCCATCCTTTTCTAGGCAGTCTGAATGCTGCAGTGTACTATTATGATGTATTGTTTCCATTTTTCAGAATCTTAAATGTTCCTTTGTTACCATCAGGATAATTACATTGAGGAAACTTTGGAATAAAATAATTCTGTAGAGGTCCTTGCCCAAGTGACTCACTTAAAATGCTAGTCTAATTTTGTCGGGCTTATGGTTAAATTCTACAGTTGTTGCCCTTCAAATTCAGAAAAAAAATCCTGTGTTCTGACAGAGTAAGACCCTGCATGATCAGGTACCTGGCACTATCCTGCATCATATCCTGTCATCCTTTTCTTTCCCTATTTCACTCCAGTGGACTGGATCCTTTGCTGTTCCTTTAACACACCTTGTATCTTCCTCTTGGACCGGGCTTTCCTTTTATTTTCCTCTGTGTTACTTCTTAAGGGAGAGCCTTCCATTAACCTGTCTAAACTATCATTCCCTATCTCCCCCATCCTTATTTTTATTCACTTGTCACTGGTTTTAGTACTTATCATTACCTGTTATATGTTTATTTGCTTGTCTCTCTCTTCCCCTCCATACAACCTTCACTAGAATATAAGCTCTGTGAGTTCAGGGATCTTGTAATAGTCTGTAGTATTCCTAGTGTCTAGAAGAGTATCTGGCACATATTCATAACCATAATAGCTAATCTACATGTGCTTATGTTATATTAATATCAGATACTGTTCTCAGCACTTTACCTAAATTAATTCATTGAATCCTATCAGTGCCAGGATTTAAACCAAAATAGTTTATCTCCAGCATTCCTTTACTAACCACCACTAATGAGTGTCATTGAAATAACTTGTTTTTGTATACCTGCTTTGCACCAGTTTTGCATACATACCACATTTACAAATGTTACAGTTCTATTCATATCATATATCACCTACCAGTTCCCTTTGAGGTAGTCTTTTGCCCAAGTCTTTGGGATTCTAGAGGTCAAGCAACTCAGTGACTCTGGGTGTAAACAGACATAACTTCTAAATGCAAGACCATTTTCATTTCAAAGTCACATGCATGTCTTTCATTATATTACCAGCTTCATAGATAGTTCCTCATAATTAGTTCCATTATTGGCCACTAAAAAGTAGTAAGTAGTAGGTGTGGCAGCACATTCTGGTAATTCCAGCTACTGAGGAAGCTGAGGCAGGGAGATGACAGGTTTGAAGATAGCAACTTAGTGACACCTTGTCCCAAAGTAGATTTTAAAAGGTGGAAGGATATAGCTCAGTGGTAGAACATTTGCTTAGCATGCATGAACCCTGGATTCAGTCCCTCGTATCTCAGAAAAATCAAAAAGGTAGCAAAGTTTTCCTTATGATGAACTGAAATCTGTTTTTATTATTGCCGTCTTAGTCTTCCTACTTCTGTCATCCGGAGTCACATAGAATGATATGTTAATCTGAAGATATTGCTGAATACTTCCTTTAATCTTTTATTATCTTTGCTCAGTTTTCCTACTTTCTTGAATTATTCTTCATAGATTTGAAAATACGGTTCCCAGAATTGTACTGTCTTAGGCTAATTGCATTAATTTATATGACTAATTTATCATGTGTGTTTAGTTGCTAAGTGAAAATATCAACTGTGAGCATTACGAGTCATCCTTATTATGTTTTGTTTTCTCATAACAGGTTTGACTTTATTCAGTTTTTATGGCTTATTGATCATATAGTGTTAGCAATTTATAACTTCAAAAATTAAAGGATATTTTTTCCATGTCTGAAAGCATGCTGTTAGCTAACTGGCAAAAAAGGTTATAATCACTGAGATTTTCATTTTTAAACTTATTTGTTAGAAATACTGTTTTAAAGATGTCGGTTGACCTGATAGATGTGTCGAAAATAATCAGAAGCACATTTGATCACTTTCTTTGTGATGTCAAAATTATATTAAAAAAGTATTGAAAAACTCATTTTGGGAATCACAAGGCCTATTTATCAGTAACAACAGTAGAATATGGCCTTATTTTCAATTTAAAAATAGAGATAAAAGATAAACATTTAAATTAAGGCCTGGAAAAACATTCTAATTTGATAATACTTATTAGAAAATAAATACCACAGAAAAAAATTATGTAGTTTACTTTGGCAAATTATTTTTATCCTTTGAATTTCTTTTCAAAGGGATCTTAGTTTCAGAATAGTAAAATATCATTGTATATTTAACCACTCGGAAATAAATATAGTAGATAGTATTAACAAAAGGAAATATGGTTTGTAACTTGAAATCACATAACTAGAGATACTAACATTCAGAATTACAGAATTAAGTTCTACAACCAAGTTCTGATGTTTCCTTTTTAAAGAACTATTTATACAGAAGAGATGGTAATAGACCAGTAGGTATTTCATGAAATTATGAATACTTTAATGTTCGTGAATTACATAGACGTATTTTTTTACATAGTGATGATTACATTACAAGATTACTTGTAAGTTTTGAAGACAAAACTGAGACTTAAGTGAAAGAGATTGCCTTTGAGAGATCTTAATTTAGAGCAAGAAACTTTTTCGGTATAGGGCTAGATAATTATCGTTTTTGGCTTTGTGGGTTAGGCTGTCTGTTACAACTCTGCTGCCACAACACTAAAAACAATATACAGTTAGTATACTGTACTGACAAGTGAATGCGACTATATTCCAGGGAAACTTTTTTGTGAAGGACTGTGGGTCAAATCTGAGGGTGCTTTACCACTAAGCTACATCCCAGCCCTTTTATTTTTTATTTGGAGATGGTCTCATTCAGTTGCCCAGGTTGGCCTTGAACTTGCTATCTGCCTGCCCAAGCCTTCAGAGCACCTGTAGTTATACGTGTTCTGGCTCCAGTAAAACTTTATTATGGACAAAGAAATTTGAGTTTTATGTAATTTTTCTGTCACAAAAATTCTTTTGGATTTTTTTCCCTTCAACTGCTTAAAAATGTGGAAGCCATGTGTAGCTACAAGTTTTCAAAAAGTGGATGATGGATGGGCTTTAGACCACAAGCCATAGTTGACTGGCCCCTGGGGGTTACAGGTCTTCACTACTTTTTTTAAGCGCAGGTGAGGTTTTCCTGTACAGTTTGAAAACAAGGACATAGTTTTGAGTGGTTTTGATAGGTTATCTTGAATTCCTGGTAGAATGAAATTCCTGATTTGCACTTTTTCTTTACAGAAAATCTGAAGACTTATCTTCCTTACTCCATCTTCCCTACCTCCACATCTGAACTACTTGCAACTCCCAAAATATGCCATACTTTATATCTTTTTACTTTTCATATGTTCTGTTTCGTATATTGTTACTTTGAGCCAGAATGCCTTTTTCTTCTTCCTTTCTTCCTTTCTTCTTTTCTTCCTTCCTTCCTTTCCTTCCTTTCCTTCCTTTCCTTTCTTTCCTTTCTTTCTGTATTTGCCCTTAAATATTCTACTTGGACTTCACTGATTTCAGAAAGCTTACCCTGTCTCACAGAGTATACCTTCTTTGTACTTCATTAGCCTTTTGTGTATATTGTTCTTTAAGCCTATTTTATATAGGTCTGTAATTAGAGCCTCTTTTGTCTGTTTTTCATATAACATTGTTTATTCTTTCAGGATTAGAATTAAACTACCAGTGTTTATTACCATACCTGGTTCAATTTTAGTATCCAACAAATATATCCCAGATGAATTATTGAGTTCATTGACTAGATCCTCTTTCGAAATACAAAATGAGAGTTAAATTGCATAATCACTCATATTCTACTGGTCATTATTTAACTCGGTTAATACTTAAATGCTTTGGGAAATGAATGCTTTACTTGGCTGGAAGGTAGAATGTTTGGGAATTGAGGAATACACAAGACTTAGAGATATTCTTGTAGAAGGCTGCATATATCCAGAAAATAGTACGAGAGTAAAGGTCATGGAAGGTCTGGCTTCCTAGGAAGGGCATGACAAAGTGGAAAGGCATACCATAAAGCATCAGTAATTGGCAACCCATGGAAAATACACAAATGTGGTATCTTTAGTATAGCCATCTCCCTTTCTCCTTTTCCGACCACTCAAGATGGCTAAGAGTTAAGATTCTTCGCCAATGTTGAAAAAAAATTCAACCCAGATATAAATCAGGCCATAACCATTCCATGTCATTTTCAAGGCTCATCGCTCATTGTTTTGTGGTGGTGGTTGTTGTTTGTCCACTTTCCTTTCTGTATGTTTCTTTTTGAATAGTTTCTGCTGTGATGCCATCAAATGTACTGATCTTTTCTTCTGCAGTATCTCATCTGCCATTGATCCAATCAAGTGTGGTTTTTGAAATCTCAGGCATGTAGTTTTCATCTCTGGAATTTTGTGTGAATCTTTTTTATTATACCTCTCATGTCTCTTTTTAACATGGTTTTTTTTTTTATTTTCACATCTCGAGCATATGGAATACAGATGTTTTAGTGTTTTTGTCTGCTAACCTAACATATGTTTTGGTTCTGGATCAGTTATGATTGATATATTTTTCCTCAACATTTTGAGTTGTATTTTCCTGCTTCTTTGCATGCTTAGTAATTTTTTCATTGGATTCCAGACATTGTGAGTTTTACCTTATTGCATGCTAGATAATTTTCTAAGTTTTATGAAGATGTTTGAGTTTTTTTTTTTAATTTTATATAGGTGCTTGAGCTTTATTATAGCACAGTTAAGCTTCCTATTAGGTTTTATTTTTAAGTTTTGTTAGACTGAACTAGAGCTATGTTTAGTGTCTGACTCCTTGTTCTTTACTATTGAGGTGTAACACCCTTTAGTAACCTTAACTGAAGCTCTTTAAAGGACGGACTGGGTTTTCTACTCTGGCTGTGAATAGCGGATTATTCCTGGATCAGGGAGCACACAGCACTATTCCCTCCATTCTTTTTCAGCTGACTGTTTCCCCAGTTTCAGGTAATTCTATACATATAGATGTGGCAGTCAGTACTTAGCTGAGTACTTGCAGGGGACTTTCCATGATGTTTAGTCTTTCAGTGCACTTTTCTCTAGTACTTCTCTTAGCTTCTCCATACTTGTCATGCTGTGTGCTCACTACATGGAGACCACTGCCTGCACATGGAGCCTCTGCCTGTGCACCCTTTTCTGTGCCTTCATCCAGGAAGTGGTAAAGCTCACCTTGCTTATTCCTGTCAGTGGGATCACTGCCTTTTGCCTATTTTATGTACAATGTCTTAAATGCCCTTGTTTCATGTGTTTTCTTATTTTTTAGGGTTTTTGAGGTAACAAGATAAATTCAGATATTGTTACTTCATCTTTTTATCTTTTCGAGACGGGTTTCACTTTGTAGCCCAGGCTGGTCTTGAACTCACAATGATTCTCCTGCCTCAGCCTCTCCAGTGCTGGGATTTCAGGTGTGTGCCACCAGGCCCAGCTTTGTTACTCCATCTTGCTTGGAAACAGAAGAGTGACCATTTGTTTTCAAGTGAAAATAAAGCAGCATGTCACTAAGTATATTCTCAATTTATGAATGAAAATCAGTTAAATAATACAGTAATTTCAAGGAATATTGGAGAAGAATGCATAGGATGCATAAATAATTATATAAGGTAGGATGTGATACACTATAAATATGATGTCAATGAAATGCTATTAGTTGATTATACGAGAGTTAATTTGTGAAGTTTGACAGAGGTAGAGAGAGGGAAAAGACTACGTGTGTTTTGTGTGTAGATTCTATGAATTATACAATATATTGTCTAAATTTAGAATTTTTTTAGTATTGAGTGAAGGTTAGTGGTAGTTTAGTTTTAGAGTCTGGGGCTGATGTAATTAAAGATAAAATGGTTAATTAACAGAAATACATGGATAACACAGGAAAAATAGTTCTACATTTTTGTAGTTAAGTGTGATTTCTGTTCTATTGTGAAAAAGAGATCCTTTTTTCTTATGTTTTACCTGTAGTTGCAATTCTAGCAAAATAGAGGAGAAAACCCAGAGTAACATTTGTTTGCTTAAACAGCATAAAGATGGGGCACTCTGAACTATAAAAATGATGATCACAGCTCTAAACATTTAAGGAATCTTAGAAAACCTTAATAAGCAGTGTTGAGATTCTCTGTCATGATCACCTAACTAAAAGGTATTCAGGTTATCTAAAAACTTTAGTGAGAAGGTACTGCAGAACTAAAGAATGTGGTTAGCCCTGCTCCTAGCTTTCTTACCTTAAGTTACAATGTTGTCTTGGCTGTTGTTTGCTGCTAACATTAGCAACAGTAACCAGAAGTCCACCTAAGTAAATACTTTGAGGTCTTCTCTCTTGAGGAACCAGACTACATTTTTGAGAAACAGGGAATGTGTGTTTTGTTTAATTTCACTTGACCTATGTTTTAGATTAGTCTTCAGTAAGAATGTGATCTTCCCATACGTTTGTATTAATGTTATGGCTTATGGGGAAAAGAACATGGTGAACTTTAGAATTATAAGTCAGCTATTAACACTCGTACAGTATTTTGGACCATGTATGCTTATTGTTTCTTCATAATAATAATTTTGATTTCTGTTACCTTTTATCCCTTTAACTCAGAAGCAAAGACTTTACACATGATCTCAGTTAACTCTCATGTCTACTCCATGAAGTATTGATTCCTCTTTCCATTTTACAGATGAGAAATTTTTGGCATTGAGATACTGATTTGTTCACAGTCACACAGATAGTACATGGTAGAGTCTGGATTTTAACCCATATTTATGTTTCTGAAGTTTGTAGTATTTCACCCTTCACACAATAGGATGATATCAAGTGTACTATAAAGAATGCCAGCCTTAATATTTAACTTTTTCTTTACATGGGCTCTGCTTCCCTCCCGCCCCCAAATCTCTGTAAGCCATCTTTGGCCAAAACTTTGAGAAATGTGTGCTAATATTTTGAGAGTTAGGTTCCTCTATGATAAGTAGGAAGTTGATCAATTTGACTCTTTGACATACAACTATAGTTTCCTGAAATTTATCTTAGCACAAAGTTTTTATAGTTTGATGGCATAGTGTGTCATGTGGAGAGCATTTGTATAGGGCAAGAGAGAAACCCAAAGCATTGCTATCTCTTGATATGTTCGAAGGATTGAGTTTATATCCCACTTCTCAAATATGCAAATGCTCAAGTCTCTTATATAAAATGATGTATTTGCATATAACTTATCCAGTCCTCTTTATACACTTTCAGTCATCTCTAGATTATGTACAAAACTCAGCATAGTGTAAAGTGCTATGCAGATAGTTGTTATATTGTACAGAGAATATTGATAAGAAAAAAAAGTCTGTACATCTTTAGTACAAAACTCTTTTCCCAAATATTTTCAATCCATACTTGGTTGAATCCATGAATGTGGAACCTGTGGATACAGAGGGCTGACTTTATTGGCTAAGAGTAATTCTTGGCCATTTTGGGCAAGGGAATAGAAAATAATGACATTTTATTGACACTACTAATAACAGAAGAAAATGCTTTTGTATGGTGATATACGTAATGTTTTTTCATATTTTTTAAAGCTACATCCTATCTCGTAAGTATCCTTTTATCACAGAATCATAAATTCTTAGATCTAAGATGAATTTTATTTTATAAATTTTATAAATTAGGATATAGATCCAGAAAGAAATTGAATCATTCAAGGTCATATAGCAAGGCAATGACAGAACTAGAGCTAGGATTCATTTTTCCATAGTTTGTCTCTCGTTCCTTTGAGAAGTTCAGACCTTTAACAGAGATGTTTAATCTGTAGAAGCTCAGAGATCATCCTTATGATCTTCATTCCTTAAAGGAAAAAAAAATCTTAATTTGAGTAAAAAGTTAAATTCAAGTGATCTTGGGGGATACCATTCTTAACTGAAGTTATTCTTGAATGAAGCTGGATAGTTCAGTTGATATGATAATGAGCTTCTAGATATGGAAAATTTTAAGTAGAAGAAATGGACCTGTCCTTTGTTATTCTTGTTTTGTATGCTTAGACTGGAGAGGGCCTTTTGAGCTTTGACTTTCATAAGAAATGTGAAATGAAATCTGCAGATATTTTCATTGGCGAACAACCTTCAAGTGTTTGTGTGTGTTGGGAGGGGGTCGTTGTTTTTCTTTTGTTTGTTTGTTTTTGTGCCATTAGTGACTAGTTTCGGATTTCCATTAGTTACGTTTCTACTTGCTCCTGTAAGTTGAGATAGACTTTCCTGTTCAGTTGTAACAGACTGTGTATGATAGTTTTTTGATGACTTATTCTAAAATGGGACTCGTATTTCTTCTCTAGGTTTGTCTCCTTGTGAGAAGGATTAAGTATTGCAGTAGCTGGTTTGTATTCCATTGCCATTCCTGTCTGAAAGTTCAGAGTCCACACATGCTGTCGTATTGATCCATTTGTTAGAGTTTGTACAAGCAATAGTAGGAATTGTTTTTCTCCCTTTAAAGTACATTCTGACTTTGGCCACTATTGCATTCATGAAGGAGGAAGATGGAGAGTTAGGCCTTCTGTCTGGTAAATGCTTGATTTTTTTTTTCCTTTCATTTTATTTTCTGAGAGTGGTTAGACCTTTGGAAATGTGTCAGAATGTAGAATAACATTTAACACTTATGCTGGGGCATTAACACTTAATGCTACGTGCTTATAGATGGCACCTAGACTATGACTTACAGCACACATTTTGTTCTGGTACTTTTTTGAGTTGATTTGCTCTGTAATCTGAATGTGTCTTAACTTATTGAAGCATAAGTACAAGGACTATTTCAAAAATTATAGTAAACTTTTCATTTGCCTTTTAATCTTTTCAAATTTGCTTTTAACAGATCTCAGCATTTTAGAGGGGTTATTTTAAAGAAACAGAAGTCTCTAAATAAAGTCTTATAGATAATTAACCTTCTTCAAATTTTTAATGGAACCTAGAATATTTCTAGCTTATTACGGTTGAAACCTTTCTCTGCAGAAAATAAATCATGACTACTGGGTCAGGATGACAGATACTTTCATGTGCTTCCCATCTCTTGTATGATTAATGAAATAACAATATAAAGTATATAAAGAAATAAATCAGCAACAGCAAGCACAAGAGGGTTGAAGAATTGCTAATAAATGAGTTAAGCAAATTTTGGGAAAGTTAAAGCAAACAGAGATGGGTGAGACAGGATGCACTAAAGCCTAGCAGAGTCTGCTAGAGGTATGGAAGTCACTGTGCCCAACAGAAGCTCTGAAGAGCAAAGTAGACAAAAGTGCAGAAGGAAGAGGTTGTATGTTTATATCATAACTACTGCCTGGCCTTGCTGTAGACTTCCCAATCCTTTCCAGCCACTATTGTGCTACCCTCTTTCAAAACATCATGATTGCTTGTCCCCAAAGAAGTTGATCTAAATACTTGGGGAAATTTAAATTCTTTTTGTTTTAGATATTTAGGAGATGGAGGAGAAGGATGTTCCATACTACCCTACCAGTTAACTCAAAAGGGAAGCCTGCTACTACCATGCTCTTCTCCTTCACACACTGATATCTCAGTTGGAATTTTAGGAGACCTCATCAGAAAACAGACTAGCCAAGCAAACCCACACTGGCTAACCAAATTCTTCTGTGGGAATCACTGGAGCATGAAAATTATTAGAAGTTTTAAGGGAACTTTTGGCATGAAAAATACTAAAGGAAACAAACAAGAAAAAACCTAATGTGTGGAGAAACTGATAATCCTGAGAACAGAAGAGAACTTGAAAGAAACTTAACTGCAATACCAAGATTCCAAGAGATAGTACATCATAAAAGTACTAGGTGTATAAAGGAAAAAGGAGTGCCTAGTGAATGTAAAAAAATGTTAAAGATTGAGAACGTGATTTCAAAAGAAAAGAGCAGTAGGATAGCCAAGCAGAGTTGGAGCTACCTTCCCAAGTATAGATGTTTAAGACACTAAGATGAAGTAGAAGAGATAAGACCAAAGTGATTTCCTTAGCCCTGTTCTCCAGAAAACTGAGCCTAAGACAGAAATTGATCTGCAAACATTTTATTGGGGAGCAAGATTGAGAGAAAGGAGAGCAAACCAAGGGGGAAAGACCAGCCCAAGTTTTGTGGTGGGTGTTGCTCATTATTCGTTTTTGCTAGACATCTCCAAGGGAAACTAAGATTTCTCTGGCCAGCTCCCATCAGAAGAGGTTATGGAGGGGTATTTTGTAAACTGGTTTCTTCCTATCTCCTGTTCCTCTTCCTGTTAGTAAAAATTGGCACACAGTTAACTTGTTGGCCTTTTCCTTCAGTGACCTCAAAAGCAAGGTGTCAGTTGTATACTCTGCACAGATCTGTACTGAACTCTTTGTTGCCTAAGTCTGGAATTGCCAGGTAAGTCACTAACCTGAATGCAGTCAGGGGCCCTGGGACCTCTGCCTCTTAAGCAGCTATTAAAAGAGGGTCATTCTGCAGAGGACTGATGGAAGGCTGCTCTTCTTTCTGTATCTATTTAACCTGCTATCATGTACATGTGTAAATTTGATAAAAGTAAAATTAGAAAATAAAAAGTGAACTACCAAACACATAACTTAGAAATAACTATCAGGAGATTTCAGGGTGTATTTGGGAGAAAGATAAAATTTAATCCATTTATATTAGGTTATTGGACTGCTACATTCCTTTTTTCTATCTGTTCTTGCTTGACTTGCCCCATTGGTGTGCTGGAATTGAACTGCTGGGGTCATTTAATTGTTTCTAGTGTCCACTGCAGGTTTTGTGATTCTACCTTTATGTCATCTTTAGCATGTAGCCCTTTGTCTTCTGCCTTTGTTATCATTCATGGTCTTATAAGACCCTTCAAAGTTTGTAGTATCCTTCTAATGGAGTATCTGTCTCCTTGTTTTAACTTCCTCAGATCACCTGTTGTTTCACCAGACTGGGTTTTAGTCTCTGCCTACACTCCCATGTCAGTTTGGTTATTTTCTTTTAAAAAGTAACAGAAGCCTGGAGTTATTTATGTATACCACTAGATTATAACATACTATTTAAAATTTCTTTAACGAAGACTTTATTGAGAGTTTTTAAGCAGATATTGGGTATACAAGCCAAATAGACTTGGACAAGTACCTACCTCAAAGAATCTGTGTTATGTAAAAACAACAGTTATGATACAATATAAGTGCTGCAATAGAGCTAATTATTAGGTTTGATGGAGGTGGGTAAGAAGGGAATTGCTTTTTTCTCTATTTGGGTGAATCAAACCTCTAGTTACTTGAACTACATATTAAAGATTAGGTACAAATAAGCAAATTAGTATGAAAGAAAAAATACTTTCTAAGAAGAAAAAAGTAATAGGTGCAAAAGAAAGTGGAAAGTAACACAATACAGGTGTCTTTTCAGGGTGCTCAACACATTAGACTCCCACTTGAGCCCACCCATTGTTATCTCTCAGGTAGATTATTACAATAGTTTCTTAATGGGTCTGTTTGCATTCACCTTTGCCTAGCAATCCATTGAAAACCTAAAGGCAGACCACAGCATTTCTGCTCAAAACTCGCACAAGATGGTGAAAACCAAAATCCTTGCAATGGCAGTAAATTTTATAAGATTTTTCCCTGGTGTCACTCCTCACTGCCACCTTTATCACTTCATCTCCTGCCACACTGTCCCTTGCTTATTCTAGTCTGGTCACACAGGCCTCCATGATCCTGTTCTTCAAATGAGTTGAGCATGTTTTAGCCTCTGGGTCTTCCCTTTGTCTAGGGAGCTCTTCTAGATAGACAGGAGGCTTGATGCCTTATGCTAAAGGAATATGATCAGATGTTACCTATCCAGTTACCTGTAGAAAATATAAATTCTCTGGCTCCCCAGTCCTGATATTCCTTTACTCTTTATTTTTTTCTCTAGCACACCATCTGTGTATTGTTTTGCTTGTCTGTTGATCATTTTCTCTTTCTACTAGAAAGTAAACTCCTAAAGATTTGTTTTATTAATCATGGCAGCTTCCTAAGAGGAAATGGAGTGTCTAACACATGACAGTGCTCAGTGAACATCGGGTGGTAAGAATTGAAGCTAACTAGGTAGAATATATCTAGGCTTAATTCATGCAAAGGTGTTTGAGCTGGAAATTGCAGCTTTTAAGAAGAATATTAATTAACTAGCAATATTAGCTTTAAGTTGTGCTTACTTTAAAAATATTCCAGCAGCTGCTTGGACAGTTAGTTTGAGGTGAAGGAGAACTATTAAAATAGAGATTGTTGGCATGACCTGGGTGAGCCTTGTTGAGTTCAGAGACTCATTTTTCTCTTCCTTTGCCACAGTGTGTAACATGAACTCTGAAAAGTATGCTTTCAATTTTGTTTGTATTTTAATAGAATTCTAATGATTCACTTTGTATGATTATTTATATTATGATAACTTCCTGAAGAGCTGATGGCATCTGTTGACAGAAAAGTACTATCTTTTTACAGACTTTAAACTTCAGAAGCAGGTATTCAGTTTAGCAAGCATTCTCTAAAGAGGAACTACTAAGTGCCCATTATCACCCTTTCTTTAAGTGAGAAAGGTCAGAAGTCTGTTCAGTCCCTGATCAATTTAGGGACTTTTTGTGAAACAGAGAACATGAGTCACCATTTAACTGTAGTCATAGAAAAAATGTAGTTTTGAAGACACTGTGAAACCTTTGGATCACAGCCAGCCATACAGTATATTCCAAACAACCAGGTAGATGGAATTTCACCTGAACCTAAAAATTGTAGACTTAATGTGTAGATTTTTTTTCTCTCTAAATTTTATTCTAAACCTAACTTATAACTGTTTTAAAAAGTATCCTGCTTTAACATACATCTGATATAAACTTAATTATCTATAAAGACAAAATACACAGTAAATTATAATGAAAAGTTTGGGAAGAATCATCATTCATGGGTTACATAAGTCACAGTGACATTGAACAAGATGGCGTCAGTTGTGTGTGGAGGCCTTCCATTTCTAAAGGAGGGAGCTGAACCAGAGCAGCTCCAGTGTTCTCCTGTTGCTGGTGAAAGACTCAGGGTTCTGAGTACTACTTTAAGGAGAAATGGAAGAAAGAGCTTTTAAAGGGTTAAAGACATTAGATTATTATAGGATTTGTCACTGTTAACCTAACAGACTTGATTTGAATGACTTTATTCTGAAATGTTTGTTTTCCTGTTTATTGCTGTGAGAGATGGCAGAACTCAGTCTCAGGGGTCAGTTTGATCTGGCTGTTCACTGTCAAAAGAGGGCTTGTATATGTGTGTTTTGAAGACAAATGATTTAAAGACAGGTTTGCAATATTTCATATCTACCGAGCCTATACTTGGCCCTTATATAAAAGCTTCTGTCATTTATTATTCCTATAAGCATGGAAGTGAAGTATGTTGTCTTGCCTGTTTAGTTTTTTTTTTTTTTTTATGTATTTGTTTACAAGAGCTTGAGATTACACTCCTCCCTTCCCACACAGCATCTTCCCTTCACATAGCAGCCAACATACTCATACTTTGGGTCATGACTCTTATACCTACTCTAAAAGAAGGATTCCTATTAGACCTGAATTTCAGAAGATTTGCATTTTTGGAAAAAAAAATAGTATTTATTCCCATATCTGTAGCTTCCATACAAGAGAGTAAGAGTAATCCATTACTTTCAGGAAACTTAGGTTTATAGCAATCATTACTTTCCTGTTCTTATCTGAACCCTCTCTGATTTCTACATAGATGCTTGAAGGAATTTTTTAGAGGCTGCTCCCTTCACCGTCTTCCTCTTTGCCAGTCACAGCCTCTAAAGCAGTGTTCTCAGTGTGGTATCCATACCACCTACACCAAAAAGCAACAAAGTCCTACTCCAACCCATGGAATGCTGATCTGGGGGAAAGGATCTTGGTATTTGCATTTTTAAACATTTTGTCTGAGCTATTGTTAAGTATAACAAAACATAGTCATTTCTGCTCTCCAGGAACAAGGTTAAAAAGTCTGTGGGTATGATGCACTGGATAGTGTAGAAAAGGTTCCTTACTGTATAGGGTCAGTAATCTATTGTGTTGGTGAATCTGCACCAGGAGGAGACGGTCCTTGAACTCCTTACTTAGAATTAGATAACACTTCACTTAAACTTATTATTTCTGTGGCAGGTTTTTTGTTGTTATCGTTGTAATCATTATTATATAACAATATTAATCTGTTTTTGTGAGTTTTGTTGGCATCACAACCATTCACTAAGTCCCAAACAACCACGTAGATACAATTCTACCTGAACCTAGAAATCAGAGCATTCACATACAGATTTTTTTTCCTTTAAATTTTAAATTTACCACCAAGTTGCTTAACATGTGTTGGGTTATAATTTATGCTCATTGTAAATGAGAAAGTGGATTACTTTTACCTGAGTTACTTTTACCAGAAATATTTTTAAGATTAGTGAACACTAACACAACCCCGCCCCCCATGTCTGCCTGCCTGTCTTCCTTTTTTTGTTTTGTTTTGTTTTGTTTTTTGCGGCACCAGGGATTGAACTCACAACCTTGCGCTTACCAGGCAGGCGCTTAGGCCGCTGAGCTAGATCCCAGGCCCTGGTGTTTTTTGAGACAGGGTCTCGCTGTGCTGTTCAGGCTGGCCTTG